>JAUTXW010002323.1:207500-302500 GCA_030620095.1 Kuschelorhynchus macadamiae
TGTTGTTATCAATAAAAAAATTTGTATCCCCCCTAATCAATCACAGGAGTCTAGGGACGCCCCTAGGGTCTAGCAGTAAGAATGGAATTTATAGCCTAGATAGAGGACTTAAACGCAGAGGTCTTCAACTAGTAGCTTTACAGAGTGTTTTGTAAAACTTTCGTAAAAAAGTTTTTTATGTACAGTGTGTTTTCAACAAAATTGTAATTGTTTTTTGAACATGTTTGTATTCTTTAACCAATTGTTTCTTACCTGAGTTATGACTAAAGAGATTGTCTCAAATATTTAAATGCGACTGTTGTTCAGGGCTTTCATTTATATTTTAACACCTAGTTACATCTTTAACTATAGGAGATTTAAAAAAAAACTTTAAATACAAGATTTGTAGTATATTTCCTGTATAACGGTCTAAGAATATCAAGTATTTCCAAAAATTATTGAAAAGTAGAAAAACACTACATAACCTGTATTTTTTAAACTAGTCTTTTCATTCCGATTATTTTGTTTCAAAATTCTTCCGATTTCCAGGTATCTAACCAAGTTAACATTTGTTCTAAAAACTCAAGTTTTGGATACCTTGAAACATTGCCTTTTAAAATAGGTTACTGAAAAATGTCAAGCAAACGTTTTCTTTTTAAAGGTGTTTTTATATTTATTATGTTCCACCACTTGAGTATTATTTTTAAAAATCGGCTGTATCTTGCGTATTACAAAATTTTGTAGGCATTCAATTACAAAAGAATTAAAAATTTTAAATGCAAGTTTTAAATTTTGCCTTTCCAAGCTAGATGGATATAGAGCTTTTAAATTCTGAAAAAAAAGCAGTTTTTTTTTCGCCGCCGCAAAAATCCGGATATATAAGTGTCTGATCAGGTTTTGAGTTTAGCCAGTTATTGAAAATGCATTTTAAAAGGTGTACAGAATCAAACAAATAGAATAATGGCCTTTTTGGATCAACAGAATGTGGATACACTATATTAAGAAATTTTTTTGGGGAAAAATTAGACATTGCCTTTCCATTAATTGAATTGTTGTCACACAAAAGACTGTATATCCTAGAACCTCTAAACGAATAATTATCGTTTTGCACGCAATTTATGATTAATTTTTGATATAAGGGCAATTTGAACAACTTCTTTAACATCTGGACATATACTTGTAATTATGAACGCATATGCAGTTGTTGCTAATGATTCATTGTTCACTGATGTCCCAACCACATTTCCACCCTTATAGTCAAGATAAGGATCAATAAGAATTTCATCCATTAAAAGAGAAACATATTTGTCTTGGTCATTTAAATATTTAAAAATCTTTTGAGCATAAGACAAAAAATTATTACACACATCCTTGATGTTATCAGGATGGGGTAAAATTATTATTAGGCATGAGGACTAATTGTATATAAAATTGAACAAAATACCATAGTTGTACATGAATATCGGTATCGATCTCTTGGCAAAGTTCTTAATTTTATTTGCTCCGAAATAAATTGTAATGCTTCTGCGTTAGCATCGTTTATTTTTAAATTTTTTAGCAATTCTAAAATAAAGTTCAGAACTAGATTTATTTTTGATAAATTGTTGCTATATAGCTAGGATCTCGGTCATAATGGGGGTTATTGTCTTGTTCGGTCTCTAAAAAAAGGACGTTTATCGAGCAATCAATGCTATCAATTAAATTTCGTAATTCATCCAAACTACTTGACAAAAAGAGCGTTTTCTGTTTATCAATTTGTACACTTACTGGTTGTCCATATAAATATGTACTTATTTCTAAATCGGTATTTATTTTAACAGCCCACGTAATTTTAGGTCCACCAGTATGTTCAATCCTGAAAAGAGTCTTAGAAATTTTTCGTCAATCATTAACCACCCTTCCCTTAAATTAAATGTCTTAAACAAATTACAGCACCCTACAAAATAATCATAATTTGTGCCCTGTTTATGCATTACCATTTCGCGCTTTCGTCAATACCCTGCTGAAATTGAACTTCGTCTAGTTCCGTAGCTTTTCTTCCCTGCTTTTTCGATGCGTTTTCGATAAGTATTTTGGACAATTAGGAAATTTAGTTGGTACGCTGTGTTCTTTCAATCTTGGTATATTTAAGTTTACAGAAACGATCGCACCTGTTTTGGAGTTCTGCCAAATAAAATATTCTTTTTCAAAATGACACTCACACACTCGGCTGCTATCATATCACCAGGAACAAATCCCTCGCGATGAATGACACTTTGCCATTTTAATCGGCGTTCTTCAGTTTTCGGATAACGAAACACTAGCACTGTTGGACTGTCCGGGCAATAACATCTGTAAGACATTTTGAAAGCATATAAAACACTTATAAACGTTTAAAAACCGATTATTTTCCCCAAATAATAAAAAAATCAATAATATCGAGTTTATTGACACGAACTTCCATTATCCCGTTTAATACTGAAGAACAAACAGTCACTAGTCAGCAGTGACGTAGCTACAGCGATTTGATTTACAGTAATAGATTGGTTAGTAAAAAGGAAATAGATTTTCAAAAATACTAGCAGATCATAGTTTGCTTAAAATTTATTTGTGTTAAAATCTAAATTTTTAAGGTTGTGCTTATCTTTACTTACGCTAAAACTGGGAACAGGCAGAGTCGACAAAGTTTACCTGGCTTAACTTGGCTCCTAGTTACAAGTTATATGGTAAATAATACATTCAAAAATTAAAAACAGTCGTATAAAACAGAGATCGGGCAAAATTATAAAATTAAACGAGGCAATTGCGACGGCGCAAAAATGATAACAAATAATTTCAATAACCAATAACTAGCCATTTTGTAGGATCAAACAAATACTTGTGGCTACGCTTATAAATGCATCTCTAAAATATATGTAGCTTTTGGCTTTTATATTAATAGATTTCGTCTATTAGGTAATAGAGTAATAGATCCTTCACAGTAATAAATGGATCTATTACAATTGTAATAGAACGGCAACTCCGACATTCAGATGTATGGTCCAACGTCACGGGGGATACGGCTCGAAGCAACGGTGCTCGAGTTTACTGTTTCACTTTATTTCATGGGGGATTCAGAATAATCATTATTCTTACTGTCAATTTTCACTACAAAATAAAAATATAAAGTATATGAATGGGCGAGAACTATACCTTCGTTGAATGCATTGGCGAGAAGCGAATACCTGCAAAGGACCTCGAGCCTTACACCCGTTTAACATTGCTTGCAGAATAAGTCTGTAACGATTCGTAATAAAAATTAGCATGAAGCAATATCCAAAATGGAATACTGCTGTAAAATTATTTTAGCCATGAATTAGTAATGAATTGAGGTATTTACAAACTTTTTACTAACAAGCTAGAAATGGCTGAAGACGAATGTTAACCGAAAAGTACCAATGTTAGACGAACGGCAAAGAATGGACGTATGACTACGGAACGTGACGTCACTAGAAAATTTCATCTCAGCACCCTGGCCTTGTCTTGTAGAAGGTGTTGACCTAACTCGTCTTATCTTAAATCACAAAAACATAATTTCATAATATTTGAGAGAAGGTTTTTCAAAATTGCCAGATGGACGTTTCCTTAACTCTATTATTTCGACTTTTCTGTTTTTGGCCTTTATTATGTGGATGGACCCGGGCATAATTAAACAGTGACAAAATTTCTCTCTTTATTCAAATTGTAGAATTCGTTGTTTCAGGCAAAAAAAAGAAAACTATTAGATTTTTTAAATATTTAATTTGTCTTACAGACTCGGTTTAAGATAAAAATATAATTATTTTAACAAAAACCTAATTATTTCATCTCCACAGGAACTTAATTTAAAAATGACCGGTAACTGATTTAACAGAAAAATCACCCTGTGCGCAAAAATATAAAAAATTATTTAAGAACTGATAATCTGTTTCTTACATAGACCCTATATAAAATCACAGGCAAAAATCTTATCAGAATTGCGTAAAAGTTGCGTTTTTAGATTTATAAACGGTAACTTTTCATTATCAATCAATTTATCATCGATAATTATTATATTATATAATTATGAGATACTGAGTACAGTTTTACTTTCTTGTTATACATGCAAAAGAGCCAAATATGATTATCTATGTATTTGATTTTACGATTCTTTTAAAAAACCGACAGCTGCATCAAATATCTAAGTAACTGATTGTTTAGTATCTTAAAAACAATATACCTGCATATGGTGCTTTATCTTCTGCCCACTGGTCCATAACGTAATTTAACATAGTGGTACTGAAAGTATCGTCTCTCTTCAGGCTCAACGCTTTGTGGAACCAGTCCACCGCATCGTCATAATTCTCTACCAGTACATAGATATAGGCCACCGCTGAAACTATAGAGGCTGATTGTGGTTGTAATAACAGTGCCTAAAAACAATTCATCTAATATGTAATAATTACACTAACTATAAAATAGGCAGAATATTAAATCTATATAAAATATACAACTAAGAGCGTAGTTGTTTAAATCAGCGACATAGTAAAAAAGTAATATACCTCCTAGGTATCAACAGATTAAGAGAAAAATTTCCCAGGACTCTTCGTAATTGCGACTTGCAATAAACCATTATTATAATTTTGTAACATAAATCATAATAACAGCGTTTATTTTCAAATTTCCTTTACCCGAAACTTCCCTCGTTATGAGTATTTTCTTTTCTGAGGAACACTAAAGTGTGACCCAATTTAATTCCGCATACAGTCATTTAGTAACACATATACATCATATTTGATTTTTGTAAAAAATGTGAAGTCAACTGAATAAGAAAAACTTTTTACGTAGATTTTTCAAACATTTTATTTGGTCGCTATTTTGTTCCGCTATTCGGAATTCCTACCACAATTTTACTAGTTTATTAGTCCGTCATCTTAGATTCATAAGAAAATGTTACCAAGTTATTTCTATGTAACACTTAATTCGTAATTTGGATAATCAGTCTTTTAGTTCTAATTTTTAATATTTCACCAGGCCACCATTTTGTTCCGCCGTATGCGTAACGGATATCTATCAAAATATTACCAGGTCATAACCATAAAACCTCCAATTTTTGACCAAAATATGAACTCAATAGGGTGAATAGTTTTTTAGCTATGCCCCAAATTGACAGACCGACAGCCAGACCGACGGAATTGAAAAAATACGTTTTAATTCTGGTAGTTGGCCTAGAAGTATGTATAATTCCACTCTTTCTAAGCTGTATTTGTAATAACGAAGCCAGCAACAATTCTCTTGGTCTGTATGATAGCTTTTAGTCATATTTGTCCTGATTTTTAATTTAAGTCATTTAGCATCATTATTATCCCGTTATTATTCGCGACTCTTTGCAATTAAGAAGATATCTTTGGAGAAACGTAAGTTATCTGAGTTTTCTCCGTCGAACGATATACTGCGATCATCCTCAATGACTAGCTTCGGATAAATAGACTCCCCTGTCGCACACTCTATCCATTTTTACTTTTTCTCTTTTAAAACGACTTGGAATGTTGTTGCTCTTTCTGCTTGCGGAGCCTCGACAGCATGCTGACAATAAAATTAGAAACAATTAGATAATTTCTAACTTATGAAAATGTATTACACAGTACAGCAAAAAATGTAAATACAATTCGGCTTACTTAAGTTAGTGTGCAAATTCCATTCTTCTTATTCAATGTTTTGTAATCGTTGCCACCGTTCCAAAACAGAAAGTGAAAATGAAATAAATCGTTTGTTACAAATAAATTGTTAAAAATTCATTCAATAGTAATTTAGTCTCATTTGTACCTGATTGTGAAATTCCAAAGCCTCATCAAACTTCTTTAATTTTCTAGAAGTGTGTCCCAAATTGTTTAGTAAGGCCGCCCACGTAGATGGAAGTGGTCCACGTCTTACTCTTTTGATTTTATCTAAGGCGTCTCTAAAATGTTGTTCCGCTCTGTCATATCTGGAAACATAATATACCTATTTATTGTCCTAATAAATGTTTCTATTGATATAGCAAGATAGTGAAAACTAACAAAAGTTGACTCAAACATTTTCCAAATACGTACTTACAAAAATACAATAAAACAAACGAAATATTTTAAATAGGAACAATATACAGATAGACAGATAAAACGAGATGCGAGTCAGCAATTCAAAAACATAACTTATATATTGTCACCACAAATAACAGTTAGTTATGCATAAATTATATTTATGTTAAAATATATGTAATATAATTCAAAAAAATCTTTAACATCGAAAAAATATTAATTATTTAATTAATTAACACCTGTCAGACACTGTTTTCCTTTTCCTAGATTTAAATATGGCCTCTTTATTCCGCCAATCAGCTATCAGAGGCCGTGGCCACTGCATCCAGGAAAACGTATATTACTTGCACTATGTCTGAATATTGGTACATAAAAACAACATTTTGTGTTTTTTTTTGATACCCTCATGGACACATATTGTATAAAATAAATTAGGTAAATTATTTTAATCAGAATTATGTATGGGTGATTACATTGAGTCAATTTGGTCGAGCAATAAATGCAACAATGGATAAAATTAGAAAAAAACAGTTAAATAAAATTACTATTATGTCCAATAATCAAATTAATGATTTTTCAGGAGTAATTGAACTAAAATCACCCAAACCTGCAATGAATTATTGAAAACCCCATAAAAAGTAAGTGACTTCAAGTGACAATGAAGAAAACCAGTAAATCCATGACCAGCTCCTCGATGTGTCAAAAAAGAAATGGTTAGCTCTTAATTCTAATGCAAAGCTGTTATTCATGTATATAAAATCAAAAACAAATTTAAAAAATAATGACGAACTAATTGTTTTATAGCTAAGAACCAAAGGAAATACTAACTCTTTTAAAGTTTTTTATTTAGGTATATCGATAAATTACAATATGCACTGAAATAACCTAAACTGGATATCTTAGTATCTACTGTATATTCATTTTTACTATAACCACAAAACTACTATTGTATATGAACATCTATAAATATAATATATAAAAAATCAACAATTCGATTTAGATTGGTCTACTGTCTGTCCGTATTTATAATCTTTGAGGACCCTTTACACAAATATATTTTTGCGGTAATATAGTTCCTAAAATTGGCCAAAAGAATTAAACAACACCAAACATACATAAAAAATAGGGAATTTCAAAAATCAAACATTTGCCAAGATGGACTAGATAAGAATCATAAAATAAAATTAATTGGAATACTTAGTATTTTGGCACAAGAACCATGTTCCAAAAAACGTAAAATAAAAGAAAGTGCCTTAATATTATTAAACAAAGATAATTGTGTGTAGCATCTTGTTCCGTTAATTTTAATAACACATGGTTAAATTTGCTAAATACTGAAGTAAAAAAAGGACTCCTCAAAATACAATAAATTAAAATGAACATACCCTAGGTACACATATTTTCCCAGCTTATTCTAACAATTAAAAATAACACCTTTAAATTGACATCAGAGATTAGCCATTCTGGTTATATTTTTGATACTAAACATAAGAAATATTCTGCTTTTAGTTTTTTATTTGTAGATTTTCTGAAGACTTTCCCCCGAATTGTCATTTTTCAGTATGGTTCCTCGGGTACCTTCATAGTGGACCCAGAACATAAGACTTCCTATTGATCATATCAAGTAATTAGTTTCTTTTGATTTCAAATTTTGTTAAGGTGAAATACCCAAAAAATAGTTTTAAATCATGAATCCGCCACTACAATTTCGTAATTATTATTAATTTTTTTATTATAAAATATTTAAAGAAATAAAATACAGTTTATTGAAGTAAATTATTTCTTTTAGTTTAAACTATGATTCGACATTTCTCTGCCACTAAAAAGCAAATCTTCTGAAACAAAAAAGAAGTTATTACTTTTCCAAGAGGCTGGCATTATCGATAATACTTTTTTGTCTTGTTCAATAGTTTCCACAATTTATACATTTAGAGAAACATTTATTTATCACATATAGATTGATCCGGAAAACTGCTTTGCCAGTATCGTATACACAGAAAAAATGTTTACTATTTTTTGGGCTACTCGATTAGTGCAGAGACCTGCATTAAAACAGTTCTTTAAAAGTGACTTAGGAAACCCTATACTATACTTTTGTTTTATTATATGGTTTTATATCAGCGCTAATGAATTATTAACTTTAAAGACTGAAAAGATGCACTACGTCCTCTGCAAGGAAATACCCACACTGCAAAATACCGAAACAGTGCTGCCAGGTTGAAAAGAGGAATAAATGAGATATTTTTAATTCAACAGGGGTAAAATTATACATTCAGGAGTCCAATAATAAACTATTATGTCCTGATTATGCTTAGCCATCCCTCAAGATTGGATACAAATTTAAGATTTTTTCCCATTTGCGAGGAAAGATCCGAGTATAGGTCTTTAACATTTTTTTTTTCAAAATGGTCAGTTGTTTCTTAATACTTTGCCACGACATATACTTTGTTTAAGTAAGAGTGCTAAGTAAATGAGAATAACATATTGATTTCAATAAAGTCCAATCTGTCGCTCGATCAAAATAAATACTATGTATATATTTTTTGAAATAACACATGGCACCGACTATGGCAAGATTCAAAATCAGTCAGAATCCATCCATTAACAATTACTTTATAGAGTTTATTTAAGGGAGAACTGCACGCAAAAAGGTGAAAAACCAGCGACAAGGTCTATTCAAGTTCAAAGTAAGATGAAAAGGTACCTACGTATTAGAGAAAACCTCCCGCACGTCCGAACTCAAAAAAATGTGTTGTGTATAGGCAATTTAAATTACATTTCGTTTAAAAATGGCTTCAAAAGGGTTCATGTGCTGCAGAAATACAAAAACATGAGTACGATTTACCATTTCAAATTTTGCAGTTACGTAGACAAAGGTTCAATGCAAGGCGGTAAAGAGCCATTTTGTGGAAAAAAAATTATATGCGACGGCATTTGCGTTAAAAAGTGGTAAAAAAATGGACAAATCTACTTCTATTTTATAATTCTAGATTTGATTTTTTCATAAAAATTCGCATTTAGCGCCCAACTATACATATTTCCTTATTAAAAGCACACTGAAGCTAATACATATCTCTTATAGTTTTGCAAATGATCCATAATACTGCGGGCAGTTCCCCCTTGAGGAACGTTATACAATTGTTAAGTTGTGTGATGCTCTAAATGCGAATAAACTGTTTTATTATTAATAGCCATATTTTTTAAGGTTATTTTCTCTGTTATGACAGCCACTACGCATTGATTATCTACTTGTCTAAAATAATTACTTAAATGCCAATTTTTATGGTACAAAAATTAATTTATTTATTTTTCAACAATACTTTATTCCATTATTTTTTTTGTCAAATGTGCCGATTTTATTTAGTATTGAAGCGCTTTTATTTTTTATCATAAATATATACATATATTAACAGAAAACTTGCGTCGCAATGGATATTTTCACGTGGTCGTACCCTATAAAATTATTCATATTTAAGTTTAATTATCTACGGCAATTATTGATTCGTTCCTTCATAGTAATAATAATATTAACCACAATACGTATCTCACGAATTTATTCCCTAAACTCTTCTGTTCAAAGATAAAAACGTTATTTTAAGGTTTTGTTGAATCTGTCTTTAGGATAGAGTTGAAAAAATGTTAGAAAAAAACTACTTATATAATTTATCTCAAATTTTGCACCAAAATCAATTATTACTTAGAAATGAACTGGTAAAATTTGGGTACGAAACCAATATGGTGAAACAAAATGGCGGCTTAGTAAAATATTTAAAAAATCAGCCTGAAAAAAGCGCTTATTAGAATAATTTCAAATTTTGTGCAAGAATTAAGTCTGATATAGAGATCAACTGGTAAAATTGTGGTACGAATTCAAGGCCGCGGAACGAAATGTCGGCCAAATAAAATGTTTGTAATCGTAAAAAGTTACCCTTCCAGGATTTTATTGAATTTCACATTTTGTGGTCTCTAGATGCCAATAAAACATGTTTTCTCAATTCTGTCACTTTGTCTGTCGGTCTGTCTATTCGCTGCATAACTAAAGAACTACTTACCCGATTGACTATAAACTTTTACCTAAAACTAGGGGTCATATGGGGATGACCTGGTAACATTTTGGTAAAAATTGAATATGGCGGAACAAAATGGCGAATTAGTGAAATATTAAAAAATATTACTAAAAAACTCATTTTTCGATTTACCTAAAATTTTGCACAAAAATCGAGTGTTACATAGGAATAAACGGTATTGTCTCATTTGTCCTAATGTTCATCTGTCTGTCTGACAAGGATAGAAGATGGATATGGATTTATGGACAATCAAATGTACTAACGTTTAGAATATAAATAATGTGGCGATTTTTTTCAGAAGGGGTTTTTACCGATATAAACATGACCTACCTAATCAGTAATTACTAATCACTGATCATATTTATTGCGTATTTCTTACGAATATTTGCTTTATTTTAGATTATTTTGGTACAATAAATGCTCAAAAAAGTGGAATTATACAAATTTTTATTTTGTAGGCATCATAGGTATAGGGGACGCAAACTGAAAATGGATCGATATCATAACATGCTTTTCAGAGGTATCCAACACCATTTTTTTGTAATCATTATTTTATATTTAAATTACATTTCACCTAATTCAGGAAAGGATAAGTATGATTGTCATTGTTCTTCAGGTTTTAAGATGCATGAGAAACATCCATGCCATGTTTTTATTTTGAATCTCCCAAATGCAATCTGGCCTAATAACTATAAAGAATTATTAGAGAGCAGTGCAATGTTGCGAGGATTACCCAGGTCCCAGCTTGAAGTGTATTTCCTTTTTCTTGTTTTCCAATGTAGCAAGTAATGATGTATATCCTGCTTTAGATAATATCTTACCAAATAATGTGCACCATTTAGCATATTTTGTTAATTATTTAACCGAATCTAAGTATTTACAATATGATGAATTCTATTGAGACTTCAGATATGCTGATTTCATGATGATAAATGATTATTTAGTGAATATTGATTGTCAACCTCAGTTGCTCTGAATCGGTGAAGGACCTTGGAGTGTGGTTTATGAGAAATTGAGCTTCTTTCAGCATATTTCCCTTGCAGGGCTCAAAAAATGTCTATCACTCTCAATACTTCTGAACTCCCACTGTATTTTCCCAAAACTCTCTATACTTTCCTGGTAAGGTTAATACTTCAATATATAACAGTGGTCTAGTTTCCATCATAGAGTGGACATGCTTGTTAGACTTGTATTGAGCACTTTTGAGGGAAGACTATTATTTTTTGACATTATTATTTATTATATCTATAAATCTTATTTATATTTATTATATCTATAAATTTCTTTGCGGACTAAGCTTGAAAGCTCAAGAAACCACAGTTAGAGGAAATAAATGAACAACCAATTGAATACTTGTATTTGGCTCCTTGCTTTTTAACATTGACCAACAGTCTTTTTTCTTATTGAGACAAAAGTTTCGTCGCTTTGATCAGCAAAGTTTCTTTGTAATGTGTTTTTTAAATCATTCCATCTATTTACATTTTGAATGTTCACAACGATTTGAGCTGTTCCAACAAGTTTTCCTATTAAACAATTAATTAAATAAGATATTTTCAACCTTTTCAGGATGGTTTTGATCATAAAATTCTTTCATTAAACTAAGATCGTTTGGATTCCCGCCGAAACTAGGAAGACAGGTTAGATATTCAGGTTTGAATTCTTGCGTCTGCAAAAAGAATTTGATTATACTTTAATTATTTGTATTTTGTTTCCTGAGGATTATTTATTTGATATTCAAAATTTGAATTTGAGTCAGCTGAGGTGATTTGTAATGTACCAAAATGAAGGGTACAGGGGATAAACTGGCTAAGTCAATTTTCGGCGAAAATGAGCTCACAGCGCCACCTAATAGAAGAAGATAGTGTGTTTTTACCATAAATTCATACAGGCTATAAAGTGGGTTAGTACCGAGAAATATACAAATAATTTTATACTGTGCAGGAAATAAACAGGCCAAGTCGTGGCAACAGAGGATAAACAAGCTAAGTCATAGTCGTTCGCTACGACAAAGCGTGTTCATTCCCAATTTAATCGACACGTGCGTTTTAATTATAACCCTAAATTTTATCTCTCAATTTTAAGCAGAAAAATAATATTGTGCGTCAACAGTTTAGAGGTGTGTTTTTGTGGAAAGTGTTAAAAATGGAAGAACATTTAGATCACAGTGAGTTAGAATTAAAAACTACAAGGTCATGAAATGGTCGCCGATTGTAGCTGTAAAAAAAGTGTTTTGAAGTTGTAGTGGAAGGAGCACGTTTAAAAATTTTGCGACATTTTAATCTTTTACCAACGGAGGATGAGCAGAATTCTTATTTATGTGGACTAATTTCGGTATTGCAAAGTTAGTTTTTGCTAATGTGGTATGTAAATTGTCACCTAGCACTGCTGTGAATCTTCATTCACCTCGACGTTTCAAACTTGAGGTGTCCCAACCAGGATCAACAAGTATAGTTGCAGAAGATCTGGCAAACTGTATCCCGAGTACTATTTATGGATACTTAATTTTAAAATACTTACCTAGCAATTTCTTTTCCCATCTTAAATGTTGACAGTTCAAAAACCAAACCTAGGCGTAATAGTTTTTATTTAGCAATGTTTTTGCGCCATCATCAGGCTTTTTTTATCATAAAAGTAAAATTTTTAAATATGTAACCACATAAACAACATATAACAGAAAATAAAAATGTGCAATAACATATAACAGTACTAATAAACATGGTTAAATCTATAATATTTAACGATTTTTTTTTTGATTGGCTAACTCTCCTTGTGAAAGGAAAGTATTGTAAATATCACACATTGAATATTAGGAGTCATATGGAAAAGACCTGGTAACACTGGTAAAAATCCAATCTTGTGGAACAAAATGGCGTCCAATAATAATAACAATAATATTAATAAAAACATTATATATATATATATATATATATATATATATATATATATAATGTGTTACTAAATGACTATGGACAGAACTAAATTGGCACATACTTGTATATTCCTTATAAAAAGACATATTAATAACGAGAGAAGTTCCATGGTAGCACATACCCCTTGTAAAGTGTTTCTCAGGACTATAATTTCGTTGAGCTTGGTTTACAAATAACGGCGGTCGCACGGTTTTAGTAAATATTGTCAAGATTAAAGTAACCCTTTAGGGCAGAATTAAATTATAATTTTTACGGTAGCATATAGCCTCGTAAAGTGTTTCTCAGGACTATAATTTCGTTGAGTTTTGTTTAGAAATAGCGTTGGTTGCATGGTTTTTGTAAAAATCGTCAAGAGTAAAGTAGCCCTTTAGAGCAGAATAAAGTACTTATTTTTACGGTAGCATATATCCTTTGTAAAGTGTCCCTCAGGGCTATAATTTTGCTAAGTTTGGTTTAGAAATAGCGGTGGTCGCACGGTTTTTGTAAAAATAGTAATGAGTAAAGTAGCCCTTTAGGGCAGAATTAAATAATAATTTTTATGATGGCATATATCGCCTGTAAAGTATCTCTTAGGACTACAATTTCGTTAAGTTTGGTTCAGAAACAGAGGTGGCCGCACGGTTTTATAACAATCGTCAAGAGTAATCTAGCCATTTAGGACAGAATTAAGTAATATTTTTTACGGTAGTAGTAGTAGACTATAATTTCGTTGAGTTTGGTTTAGAAATAGCGGTGGTCGCACGTTTTCTATTCTGGTCAGCAAATTATGCACACCTAAATACTTTTGTATAAATAATGTAGTATGTTGAATTGAGTACGTCTGCAAATGCATTAAAATAGGAAATATTGTTTTGTTAAAGTCGAGGTTAAAGTATTTTGATATATAATTGTTATGTCACTACTTAAACTATATGATTATTTCATTTTTAAATTTCTTCCTAAAGGACACCGACTAACGAAGTCAACGCCGCATACGACTTTTGGGGCCTTAGGCCCAGATGAGATTCGAGCTATGCCGCGAACCGACAGACGGAACTGCGGAAACATATTTTTGGGCATCTACGGACCCTAAATGTGAAGATCTGAAAAATCGCGGAGGTTATTTTTTTTTATTTCAATACTTCCCTCACACAAAAGAAGTAAAAAAGAAATATCCGATTCGTCTTTTATTTTACGAATATCTTTTGCGGATGTACTCGGACTTTTCTTAAACTTTCGACGATATTTTTCGATTATATATAATCACCCTAAATTGCTCAACTTTGCGCCCCCGTTTAAATTTTGATTTTATTTTACCGTTTATAAGATCCCAATGGTGAGCATCGAATTTATTGCCTATTCTCTTAAAATTATATTATTTAAATATAATATTTAAAATTAATTAAATAATATATAACAGTTATGGCATGTTTTATACACACCAAATATCAAATATTACGAACACCTATATAACATTAAAATGAGACGAAAATGGCAACAGCGGAGTTACGAAGGTCATTGCGCCAGGCCGCGCCACCGTACAGGTGAACTTTTGATGCCACAAATATTCAAGTGCGTACAGTGATGGGAAATCTGAATCTTTTTAAAGATCCGGGTCAACGGATCTGGGTCAGTTTAAAGACCCGGATCAGCGATCCGGATCTCTTTAAATTCATTAAAATAGGCGAGCCATATTCGTCATATTAGGCATTGGGTAAGTATGTATGCGTAGCTTCATCCATCTGAAAACTTTGTAAGCATGCAACATCGGTTTTATAGACAGTACTATCCGAACATTTTTTTAGTTTTTCGCGACGAGTAAAATGAGTGGCGACCTCACCAGTCTAGTTTTTGTTTACAAACTTCTATGCGATTTACAGGGATGCGTTTTAAGTGAAATAATAATTTTTAAAGATATTATACTTTTAACATACAAGGCTTAAGAGTCTTGCTATAGTCGTTTTGAAGTTGGGGTTTTTTATGTTTCCATTTTTATCTATTTATTTATCTACCAATTTATTAATTTATTTCTCAGAAAATCAATTTTACATACATGAACTATGTTTTGACTTGACTTTTGATTTTTATATTTCTTTTTATTAACAATCATCCTATTATCATCACTAATTATAAGGCCATCTGAACTTCAATATACACATCGCACAAAAAAGTAGAGATTTAAATCTATTATCTAATCCACACAACATAAATCTAAGTTTTAAAAGACTAGTGTAATATGATGTTTTTACGATGATTTACGAAGTCAACAAGCTAATCAACCCCAAATTAAATTTTTACACGAGATTCTGGCTATACAGAAATTCATCTCATGGCAAACAGCATTCAACAAGCTAATGACCGACCGACCCACCCACCCCATCATCCTGCTCTTCTTATCAATCAGACCGGTTCGAAAATCGCGTTATATCGGTCGTCGGCTCCGCGGTTCAGCTCCCGACTCGAGACCTACAAACAATGATGATGCGTTGAACGAACCGAAGAACTGACTGAACCATAGACAAACGCACCTGGACGCTTCATTTTGCTTTGTCTCTATTTCAAAGATCCGTGATCCGGCTCGCAATATTTTCAAGACCCGGCTTCCGTGGGTCCGTATAAAGATCCGGATCAGTCGTGAACGACACATCTGTATGTGTGTGGATATATATATCTATATATATATATATATATATATATATATATATATATATATATATATATATATATATATATACATATATATATACATATATATATACATATATATATACATATATATATACATATATATATATATATATATATATATATATATATATATATACATATATATATATATATATATATATATATATATATATATATATATATATATATATATATATATATATATATATATATATATATATATATATATATATAATATATATATATATATATATATCCTCCAGCATGAATTCCATATTATCAAACTTTACTTACTCCAGTGGTTCGCACATATTTCCCAGATATTAAGCTTCTAAATGGTTTTCGTCAACAACCCTCTTGCTGTTATGTTAGAGTGGTGTATCATTTCGGTTTAGGATCCAGTAAAAACAAAAGTCTATTTTTAAATAGTCGACATTTCGCAACTTTATTGTTGCATCCTCAAGACACATATATAGATTCTATATCCTGCATGCAACCCATATTATCAGTCTACCTACTGCGTTGGTCAGCAGATATTTCCCAGATATTAAGTTTCTAAATGGTTTTCGTTAACGATCCTCTTGTTTTATTTGCGGTTAGGATTCAGTAAAAAACCCAAAGTTTTTAAATTTTCGACGTTTCACAACTTCATTGTTGCATCCTCAGGACACATATAGATTCTATATCCTGCATGAAACCCATATTATCAGTCTTTACCTACTACGTTGGCCGGTAGATATTTCTCAAATATTAAGATTCTAAACAATTTTCGTTAACGATCCACTTGTTTTTATGTTAGTGGTGTATTATTTGGGGTTAGGATACAGTAATAGAAAACAAAAAGTCTTTTTAAATTGACGAAGTTTCGCAGCTTTATTGTTGGATCCTCATGAGACATATAGATTTTATATCTTGCATAAAACCCATATTATCAGTCTTTACCTACTCCGTTGGTTCGCAGATATTTCCCAGATATTAAGTTTCTAAGTGGTTTTCGTCAGCGATTTTGTTGTTGTTATGTTAGATGGTGTATTATTTGGGGTTAGGAAATATCTGCGGACCAACGGAATAGGTAAAGACTGGTAATATGGGTTTCAATTTAAGTTGGCGAAACAAAATGGCGGCTAAATAACATTTTTACGAAATCAACGTAAAAAAATTTGGTTTGACTTTAAATTTTGCAGGAAAATTAAATGTAAAAATTGGTTAAACTGGTATGAACCAAACAACGACAAGGACTATCAGAGTTTTCAAGTTGTTGAGCCAAAGGATACTAAAATGATTAGTGATGACCGTAAAATGAGTATATTCAATCCAAGGCCTAAAATTTTCAATGCAGATTACTTAATAGAGAAGAACGCAGCTTCTGCATAGTCATTCCAATTAATTAGTTCCTATTTCTTTTTACCTTTAAGAAGGGTATTTATATCGCTGAAAGGAAAGAAAAATCATTGATTAATCTACGGTACCAAGAACACATTCATATGAACCGTTTTATTATAATATATATATTATAAATAATTATAACGTATTAAAGTTTTTCGGATTTTTTGATATTTGTTTTTTTCCTATCTAATTTATGCTGTATAATAAGAAAATTAGAAAATTTCCTGTTTTTTCTGTTTGATTTTTTGGCATATATTATAAAATATATTGTATAATTTGTATAATATATTTAAAGTAATACTTTTTTGTTTTTTTTATGTTTTTATATTTTTTGTTTGGGTAAATGTACATGGGTATGTTAAAAAAATAAAACTGCTTTGCAAAACATAATTGTTTAGTTTTGTCAGTGCAAAAAATAGGTAGATTCTATGAGAAACGGCAATATTTCACTTTATCGTTACTTCTGCTCAATACATTTCAGAAACTCAGTGCGGCAACACTGAACCCGTTATCAAGTGACACATGAATATCCGTCGTAACGGTTGGAACGCTGTGCTAAAAATTTGCAAAGGGTAAGGGGCGGCACAGGTACCGTGTTTACTTACACATGTCGATCGGTATCCAATGGCGTAATTTTTATTTCGTTATCAAATAAGTTTGATCGCGTGAAAATTACGTCACCGGAAGTGTCATTGTTTTTATAACTTCGCACAAGATAATTAACGGCACAGGAGCCATTCGGCAATGTACAGTATTGCCCGTGGATCGCAAATCATCTCGTTATCGATGAGCTCAAAAGTAGTACTCGAGGCCCCACCTTCTGGACGCTAGTTTCTAATTTGTGCTATTATAAGAAAATTATTTCATTATTTTTTCCTTAAAATAGCTGTTGTGCTTTTCGACAGTGGTAAGTGAGCCAGCAATACTTACAGTTTATTTTGTGCACCACTCAGTTTAATAAATTTATAAACAGACAATTAATCGTGCACTTATGCTGCACGGATCAATAATTCGTTTACAAATATACATTTTTAAAAAATAATTAAAAAGGCATGGTGTCCTTTTCGCGTCTCTCCACAACCAGAAGAAGACCCCCAAGCCCCCAACGCGTCCCCTTGTTCCATTTGTTTATTTAATGCTCCAACTGACATCAGGCAAGCCATGACCTATAGAAAAATCAGAAGTTGTTTAAGAAATGCATTGGTGACTACTTATTCAACTCATGAGATTTTCGGAGAATTCGCAACATTGTAAGATGCATCTGAATAACGTCTTCTGTGATTTGTTAGTTGCGTAATCTATGGCAAAAAACCAGATCCAGGATTGAAAGTGTAGCTTAATCCGAGCTACAAAGCCCATGTTGAACAATTAACTATTTTCGAGAAATGGGCGCTAATGTAGGAACCTTTGTTCAGCAACCGTCTCACCACTTTAAATTAACACAGAATAAATAAACCAACCAACATAGCGATAACAAAGGGACCGCCGCACGTGTTTCGGAATGTAGAGATGGCGGTCTATTTTTCTAAGTGCGGTGGCGTCAAGTTTGATTTTAATATATATTCGATCCATAAAACAAAAAGCAATGTAAAGATTTTTATTGTTTGTTTAAATAGACTAGATAATAATAGTTCATATATTTGCGTGTTCCCAGGTGTGTTCTAATATCCAACTATGGCACGCGCTTCCCTGTATTTTTAGGTAGTCAAGATAGATTTTTTTCTGTGATTTTCCGAGTCCAATGACAATTTGACACTGTAGCATTTTAATTCAAAAATTCTATGATTTATTTATGTTCCAGCTTCTCTAGTGAGAAACAGTGGCGGCTCGCCAGGGGACGCGGGTGAAGCGCCGTTTCATCTACATTTCCGATCAATTTACTTAAAAATAAAAATACTTTTAAAATATTAAGCTTTTTATAATCTACGTTTCTTTTATAAAAATTTAGTATGTTTTATATAAATTCACATTATTTACTTAATTATACCATTATTTTCTATTAAAACTACTGCGTTATATATTCAAAATATAATAATGACCCTGAACACCTTTTCATAAGAGCGACCCAACAAATTCCGCTTCAGACTCCCCCCGCACGACCGCTTTCACGCATAGTAGTAAATTAGTGCGTTCGATCAAATCGAATACAAATTAGCTGTAAGATACATACCTGTTTTTAAGAACAAAAAAATATATTTAAAATTTAAAAAATTTATATTATTTCCCCTAAGTATTAAAAAACGCTCCAAAGGTATGATTAATTAACATCATAAAAAGAAAAAAAAGAGCCAATTTGGGCGTGGCACCCCAAACCTACGCTGGGCTTCACTTGTTTTAAATTCACGAGCCGCCACTGGTGAGAAATTAAAATATGTTAATTACACTCGTTTTCGACGTTACTACACAACAGCACAGAAAAATTAGCTACGCTACAGAAGCCTGGCGGGAATGAAACGGGGAATATGGTTTAAAAATGCGTTAAGAGATGTCGCCCGTGTACACAAATTATTATATTTTAAATTTTTAACTATCCCGGTTAAGTACTTCCTTTTCCCTGTCGCTCTCAAACTAGATTTTTATGTTCCGCGAATTTCGATGTTTCCGGTTGTTGCCGTGCCTTTGACCGGCCCGCGTATTTAGATTTTAAATTATTTCATCATCACTATTCACTCAGCAGTTGTTGACAGACGGTGTGCCGCAGAACAGAAAATATCGATAAATTAAATATAGCTTTTTCAGTAAAGCAGTAAATAATGGCTGGGGATACTTGTAAATATTTTAATTGTATAAAAAGTCGAAAGGACCATGGGGTTAGAATGTTTAGATTCCCATTTAAAAATCCCCAATTGTGTAGAACATAGGCACTCAATTGTGGTAGGTTTATGGAGGTAGTAGTAGTTGTGGCTTTTAATTTTTCTTAAATTTTACATTGTGTAGTTAGTAGGCAGAATGCGTAAGGTAATTTGTAAAATAAATAAACGAATGGGTACCTGCCTAAAAATAGCAGTTTTGAAAACACAAACACAAACATGCTTTACGAAAAAGTAGATACTTTACATTATGAAGTATCTACTTAACAAGTGTAGAACATTCTTTGAAATGTGTAGCACTTGCTTATTCTGCTATCGTGAACAGAACCAGGCCACGATGCATCCATGTTGGTAAACTTTTCTCTAAGGTCACACGTTGCTTGCACATTTATTGAGCAAAAATTTTTTCTATTAATATATTCGTCACCGTGAATGTGATATTTTAAAATTTTTACGTGTGTGCAGTCAATTGCGCCAATGACATTTGGTATCATATGATTTACTGCCCACTCTTCTTTGGCTACATTAAGAGCATCGTCGGAAGCAGGAAATGTAATCCATTTATTTTTCTTTTGGCAAATTGCACTCGAGACATAATGAATAATTTTGCAAACTGTTGTTTGGTGGGTCCCAATATCCAAGCCAACACCTTGTTGCATTCCAGGGTCCCCTAAAAAACAAAAAAATATATAAATAGGTATTGCTGATTTTAAAACCTATAAAGAATAAGTTTCTTTAACTTCATGCATGGCACTTTTGCATTTTTCCCATAAAAAAATGTGCACTTCTAGTTGTTATATTTATAATAAAAAATATATAATTTAATTTTTTTTAGGCTTGTTAAACTTATGGATAGATCAATAATTGATCTATCCAATTAACAAATAAACAATTATTGTTAATACAAACCTACAGTTCTTAGACATACTTCCATTTGCTAAATATGTCACAGTGCACCACCTCTAGTTTCATTGGTCTCCTTTAAAAATTCGTTGGCTAAGAAAGTAACGCTTTCCCAAGTAAACTTACATAAAAAATACAAAATATAAAAGTGAAACATTCTGAATCGATGCTATTTATTTGTTTACCTGAATATTTAACAATATAGGGTATCATCATCTTAATGTCTTCTTGTACTATAAATTCTATTCATATGTATTTGAGCCATCTTTAAATAACCACTTTGTAGCACTCGTAGTGAAGCTGCTATGATATCAACTTCACTAAAACGGAGCAAATACTGCAAATCAAAGTATCTATTAGTAAAAAAGTAGATACCTCAAGTCGTAGTACATGCTACTAATATTTTTCGGAAAATGCTATTTATTTTAGCATTTTCCGAAAAATTGAAGGGAGTACTTCGAAATGTAGTAACTGTTTTTAAGTAAATTCTTCTGTAGAAGAAACTAATACTTGTAGTAGTAGCAGATACTTCGTTTTTATTCATACCACTCATTATGCCTAAGCCAGCCTGAATGGTCTTTTGACTGAGCAGACTAAGCCCTTGTCGCCGCAAAAAAATATACCCACTAGGCGATTTATAATAAAATGAAGTCGCAAATTCCATTTCACTTTCATACCAAACTCGTCTTTTTTTTGCCACGAAATTGGATTAACAGAAAAGTTTTTGCATGTAAGTTTTTAAGCGTTTAATTCTAAGAGTGTAATTTTTAATTTTTTTTTATTTGGAGTGTAATTTTCTTTTTCATTTGAACTTTCCGTGGCGTCATTTTTGGATTTTCGGATAAATTACTTAATTCTGACAAAAAAGATGTATCTGCAATTTGATGGGAAAATAGTTGTTTTGGGCAAATGTCTGATGATCGTCTGCCGTATGTTTTTTGGGGAGTGAGTACTTTCAGTCCTTCTGTATTGTCCGCATTATAAGGTTGAGGAACTGCGTCCTTTTTCAAACTTTAAAGTCACTTTCTAAAAAGTGGTTTTCGCATATATATTTTTGTTTGATTATATCCTCTCATAAGTCGGCTAACTGTGCATTTCTTAACAAAAAAATATATAATTAACTTCCTAAAATATTACATAATGCTAATTTCTACGGTTCTTTGTTGCAAGCAAGCATAGAAGCTTATAATAGCATGCAATAATCGTTTAAATAATTACAGTTTACGAGTTAACTTACGACAAATTTGAGCACTTGCAAGATGAATTGGAATTTTTGTCTGAAGATTTAGACAAGGACAAGCTAAAAGAATGCATTCATTTTGATGATGTTTATTTCAATTTAAAGGCTCAGGCGAAAAACTGTTTGCCAAGTTTAAGCCAGAGGATGCCAATTCTTCTAGCTCAAGTAATAGTGACTTAGTGTTTTAAGCCAATGGGCTTACAGGGCGTTACATTACCAGTTATCACAGTGACAAAATTTTCGGGAGATTATAAGGCATGGCTGGAGTTTCGAGACATTTTTAGTAGTTTGATACAATAACATGTCTTTAACTACAATACAAAAGTTTCATTATTTAAGATACTCGTTGGAGGGCGCTGCTGTACAGGTTATTAGTTCTTTAGATTTTTCGGGTGATAACTGTAATATAGCTTGGACAACTTTGTGTGAACGATATAATAATGATCGCTTGTTAGCTCATTTACATATTAAGACTTTGTTTGATATTAACCCTATAGAAAGGGAATCAGCCGAAAAATTACGGTTTTTAATTGATAGTGTGTCAAAAATGTAAATGCTTTAACTGCGTTGAAGCAAGAAACACAGCAGTGGAGTCCGCTTATTATGTACTTAGTTAGTACAAAGTTAGATCCGATAACAGATCGCGAATGGGAAGAGTTTAAGGGTTCAAAGGCGCAAATTCTTTATTGGGGTGATTTGAGAGATTTTTTAAGATCACGAGCGTATCTTCTAAAAACTTTAGAGCGTCGAAAATATGCGGAGAAAGACGAAAAAGGGAGCCATAACCGCCGGGAAAAACAAAAATTTAGTTCAAGAGGTCTTCATGTTAAGGAGTTGAAATGCGTATCGTATAAGCTAGCCATTTAATTACAAATTGTGCCCAGTTTTTAAAATTACAAATTACTGATAGATTTGAAAAGGCAAATCAATTAAAATTGTGTTTAAAGAGTGGACATTATAGTCGATATTGTCGTTTGTCATCGTTAAATTCACATTATCATGTTCTTCTTTCCACGGTTTTATTGGAAGTTCAAGATAAAAGGGGTGTATGGCATGTAGCTTGCGCTCTTTTATATTCAGAGTGTCAATCAAATTTTGTGACTCAGGAACTGTGCGAAATGCTGAAGTTAAGTAAAGAAAAAATTAATTTTGTTGTAGGTGGATTAGGGCAATCAAATCAATTTCTAATATAAATTATCGTTGTCATCTTCGTATACAATCGCTGCACAATGCATTTTTTGAAGATTTAGACAGCTTGTTTTACAAGAAATAACAGGGCAAATTCCAAATGGTAAACTAAATGTTAATAGATTGGGAATTCCTAAGAATATCACTTTGGCGGATTCCTCTTATTATAAACCTAGTCAGATAGAGATTTTGATAGGAAATGAGTTATTTTACCAATTATTATGTATAGGGCAAATCAGCTTAGGGCCTCGCCAACCTGTTCTGCAAAAAACACGATTTGGATGGATTGTGTCAGGTCGTATGGAAGGGCAAAATTGAGGAGAATGAATGTGAGGCTCATTTTCAAAATAATTTTAAGCGTAATACCGACGGTAGATTTATTGTACTGATACCTTTGAAAGGGTCTGTAGAGAGTTTGGGTGAGTCTAAGAATAAAGCGATGCGTAGATTTTTCTCATTGGAACGTAAATTTCAGTGAAATTCGGATTTTAAACAAAAATATTGTGAATTTATAAATGAATATATCGACTTGGGTCATATGAATGAAGTATTGAATGCAGATGAGAGTGAATTTGGTTACTACATGCCGCACCATGGTGTGATGAAAGAAGACAGTTTGACCACAAACTTAGAGTAGAATTTCGCTGAATGATCTGCAAACGGTGGGGCCAGTAATGCAATCTGATTTATTAGGTATTTTATTTAGGTTCCGAGAATATCAATATGTTATATCTGCTGATATAGCTAAAATGTATCGACAGGTTCTAATCGAACCGCGCCAATGCCACTTGCAGAGAATTTTGTGACGTCAATCGCCTGAAAATCCTATTAAAATATTTAATTTAAATACAGTCACGTATGGTCAGGCATCTGCAAGTTTTCTGGCGATAAGATGTATCCTTCAGTTAGCAGAAGAGTGCCAGGACATGTTCCCAGATATTGCACAAATTATAAGGACTTCATTTTATGTAGATGATTTTTTGTGTTTAGTTGATTCAATAGAAAAGGGAACTTATGTTTGTGAAAGGGTCTCAGATGTATTAGCGAGAGGTTGTTTCAAATTGCGAAAATGGATATCGAATGAGCCAGAATGCTGTTCGCCAACAAAATGAAGAGTTTAATTTAGATTTTGGGACGAATGAGAATGCAAAAACCTTAGGATTGACATGGGCATATTGGTCTGACAGTCTAACATTTAAAATAGGCGAGTATGAACAAGGCGAGAGGGTTACAAAGCAAAGTATTTTATCCCATATTGCGCACATTTTTGATCCACTAGGTTTGCTGGCACCATGTATAATTATTGCTAAAATCCTCCTTCAAAAATTATGGCTAGAAAAATTGTCATGGGACAAGGCTTTGCCAGCACATTTGCATAATATTTGGTTAAAATTTCGCGCTGAATGGCCTATTGTAGACGAGCTTAGAATATCACGTCATATTTCCTGTATAAGCGCGGTTAGTTGTAAATTGCATAGGTTTTCAGATGCTAGCGATAACGCTTATGGTGAATTAGTACCACAGTTTTACTAGTTTATCTGTATAACATAATGATTTACGGCACACAATTTGAAATCAGTCCATTAAGTAGTATTTCAGGCTGAAGTTTACAATATTTTACTAAGCCGCAATTTTGTTCCTCCATCTTGGATTCGTACCAAAATTTTAGAAGTTGATTTCTATATAATACTTGAGTTTTGTGCAAAATTTGAGATAAATTGAATAAGTAGATTTTTAGTAATAATTTTTTTAACATTTCACTAGGTCGCCATTTTGTTTTGTCATTAAATTTTTACCCAAAAGTTACCACATAGCCATTGACCAAAATTTGAAGTCAATCGGGTTAGTGGTTGTTTAGCGAACAGACTGCCGGAATTAAGAAAACATGTTTTTCGGCATCTAGGGACCCTGAAATTTAGCTATGCGAACAGACAGACTGATGGAATTGAGAAAACATGTTTTTCGGCATTTAGGGACCCTGAAAAGTAATGATCTAAAAAAATCTCGGAGGGAGGCAAAAAAGGAAATTATTTGCCCAATCAGGAGATAGACAGTGACTAGTGCATCGTTGAACCTACGCTTGAAATAGATAAAAATGAAATGGAAAGACTAAAGCAAAAATACAGAGAAGATATTAAAAATATTTCAACAAACGAAAAAAATAAGAAAGAAAAAGGTTAACATAGAACGGAAACTTCACGGCTTTGGTCAATTAAGAAATCATGGTTCTTGGGACTAGACCGTGTCAAATTGGAATTTCTATCCGACGTTTCGCCTTGGGTTGCACGAAGCATCTTCACGGATTTTTACTCCACGAGATCTGAACACTGAATGTTCAGATGCCATGGAGTAAAGATGCTTGAAGACGCCTCGTGCAAACGAAGGAGAAACGTTGGAAAGTAATTTCATTTTGATACGGTCTAATTCCAAGAACCACGATGACTTAAAGAAAAAGGTTGTTTATATTTAATTTTTTTTTAAACATGCACAAATTTTCAGCCCTCTATAATATGTCAAGTTTTTGAGTTTTTCGATTTTTATTGGCATCAAACTTGATGTGTACTAAAAACTAATTAAGGGTAATTTTTAATTCATCTCTATCATCACTATAGGTAACTTGTTATTATTAATAAATAATGCAACTAAAGCAAGTTTTTAACAAAATTGTTAAAATAAGATAACTTTACATTAAATTTGGTCTGACCAATTTTACTTGCCTATTTTATTTATTTGTAAAAAAACTGTAGTTACAAAAACGTGTCTGCATTTTATTTGGCATTATATTTTAGACAAAACTATTGGCAATAACAAAATTAACCGAAATCGATTAATACAATTTTTTCTAAATGATGCAGACTTTATTGGCGACACCGTATAATTAAATTGTAAAAATAAAATTTAAACAATATTCATATTATGTATGAAAAAATATTTTATTTGAACACAATATGTTCAATCGTTTATATTTTTTATATGAAAACCCCGAAACGGAATTTCTGTCGCACTCTGAATTACTTATGTTGCGTCTCCATCCTAAATGTGAAAAAGAGATGAAAATTTTAAAAAGTTTTTATTAAAAGTTAAACAAAATCGCAATTTTTAATACCACTTTTTTCAATTATTGATGAAAAATAATAATTTCCCTATTTAAGTACTTTTATTTTACCCATAACCTTGTAAATAATTGTTTTTTAGAAGAATAATAAATTTGCTCTCCAAAAACCTATTAAAAATGGGTAGTTTTCATCAAAAAACTATGACAAAGGTTGTGTCTCAATTTAGATTATAATTTAAAAACTACCAATATTCCTTTTTCCAGCAAATTAGATATTCCCTATTTCACATCTTAAAAACACAAAAATATTTCAGAAAAGTATTCTTAGCTGTAAATGTAAAATAAGAAAATTACTATATTTTTCTATATTTAAAAATATTGATTAATTTTTAAAACCAAAAAGTGTAACTCACGTCACCAAATCTTTTTAATCCACCTCTGCCCGGAAATGTTCTAACACAAATGCTGTGTATTCCCCAATGCCGCTATAAAATTGCCCGATTTCAAGAAATAAGGATAGCACGTACCAAAATCGCGGCTCGGTTAACGGTTGTTCAGAAAATAAGATGCAATTATTTCACATATAGCGTCATTTTCTAGAAGAAATCCTGAGTTTATTTTTAAACCAATTAGGAAATGGTTTTGGAAATCGCATAGAAAATTGTTGATTATTGCCATGTTGTGTATTTATAATTAAATATAGGTCTTCTAAGTATTAAAAAAAGTGGATTAAAACTTCATATAGTTTTATGAAATTTTGACGTTCCTTTATTATTTCTAAATACGTATTGTATATTGTTTAAAAAAATATAAAAATAAAAATGAGGGAAGTGATGTGGTCCAATATCGCGTACACTGGTGACAACTAAATTAATTTAGACACGGCCCAGCCGTGAATAATACAATAATACATGCACCTATAAATATGTAACAAGGAAATTTATTCTTCATATATACAATAATATAAAAAGCCAAGTAACTTGCACATACTATTTAGGTAACTAATACCTTAAACTATGTAACTACGACGCTTGGTCGTTCAGTCATTATTTTAGGTGTTTGAATTTAAATTATAGAAAAAACTTACTCTTCGTTTTGAAAGCATATCACTCCTTTTTCGTGTAAAATAAATGGATCCTCAGGTGCTATTGATTGAGCCTGTTGAAAAAATTTTTCCGCTAGACGCACGTTGTTGGTCAGACCACATTCTAGGCCGATGTATAAAAGAGGCAAATGACAACTGCAAAATGAAAATAGCTTATTAAAAACCTAATATATACAGTGTATTTCAGAATAGGCGTTACGAGAGCGCAAACAAGTCCAAATTTTTTAAATTCTAAAATGGCATTTTGGGAAGATACTCCATTTGGTGCAAATACTAAGAAGTTTAAATAACATTATATAAGATACAACTAAAAATATAAGAAATAGCCAAAAAAAGCACGGGTGCTTGTGCTTTTTCTTTATTTAATTGCTCAGATGTTCCAGTAAATTGCAATTGATTTTCCTTTTTCAAAATATTTCCTAAATACCTACTATTCCTGCATATCTCAAAAACCACTCTCGATATTCGTATTAGCAGATGGCATGGGCTTTGCACCCACAAACGCGGTTCCACCGAGCACAAAGTCTGTTCATTCCCAAATATTCGTGTATAAGATGTTCTACAGGATATCTAGATCAAAATACAAGAGTTCTAACCACACTACACCACAACTTGTTACGTTCTGGACGCGCATTTTGCTAACCAAGTTAGCATCATCAGCAGATGATATAAACTAAAGTAACTTATCCTAACCGAGACTATTTATAGGTAAATGTGGTCACACTTGGTTGCACCCGACTGCACCGTTGTCAAGTAAACAATAGACTATAGGGAATAGGCCCTCTATCTTTATATAGTGCTTTCTTACCACATTTAACTATTTATATACTCTCAAATGCATCCAATAATCTATTATTAGATACATTTTTAATCAACTTAAGATTATATATTCCGATTTGATGATTGTTTTCCAAAGCAGCTTCCGTATCTTAAATGTGCCATGTCTTCTTTAAAACGAATGTTTATGGAGCGTTTAGTTTGCCCAACATATTTTAGATCGCAGTCATTACAGCTAATTTCATAGATGCCACTCCTCTCCTTCAAGTCGACTTTGTCTTTAGGGTTTCCAAGGAGATTTTTCAAACTGTTCTTCGTTTTGTACGCTACTCTAAAACCTACGTTTTTAAATACTTTTTCTAGGTCTCTTGTATATCTGGGATCATATGGGATTATTATGAACTTATTGGGAGCCCCAGAGCCTCAGGTGCTACTAATTTATGTACAAAATTATCATTATATCCATTACTTTTAGCTATATGTTTAATCCGATTAATGTCATTGTTAAAACGTTCTTTACTTAATCGAAAATTGACTAACCTGTGAGTTAACAAATGAAATGCTGCCATTTTGTGTTGACGGCAATGAAGTGAGTCGGATGTTATATACCAATCAGTATTAGTAAATTTCCTATAAATATCAAATTCTAATTTATCGTTATTTCTAATAACTAACGTGTCGAGAAAAGGTAATTGTCCATTGTTCTCCTTTTCGTACGTAACATTAATGGAAGGATATTTATTGTTTAATGTTTCTAAGAAAATGTCCAAATTTTTAGTATGAAAAATAGCAAATATGTCGTCTACGTATCTATACCACACCCTTGGGAAATGCTTGAGTTCTTTTTTGAATTGGGTTTCTATTCTACTCATAAACAAATTTGCAAGGAACTGAGATAAGCAATTGCTCATCGCAGTTCCCTCAAGTTGTTTATAATATTTATTGTTGAACTGAAAACAATTTTGATTCATACATAATTTTGTGAGAGGCAAATATTCATCAATGATTTCTTTCTTCAAATTAATTATTTCAAGTAGTTCCTTTAGGTACTCTACAGCTAGTGGTATGGGTACACTAGGAAACAATGAGCTTACATCAAAAGATATTAATTTTTATTAATATTAGGACTTAACAGGATATCTAGTTATATTTTAAACGGTACCCTAGAGACTTAATTAAATGAGTTATCAAAAAACTTTTAATACAAAAGTTTTTGGGTTTTATCGAAATGGTAAGAATTTGCAAAAAAAAACAAAAGATGATCGGAAAGTTGATTAATGAGCTTCAAGTTCATTATTAAATGAAACACCCTGTATAAAAAATGTCCAAGTGCTATCAGAATTGATATTAACAGGGAGACTTGCAACTAAAAATGTGAAAAATGGCTAATACAGAAGCACGTTCACTATAAATTATGAGGCATTGAAATATTTAAAACTTTTTCGCATACATATTTTTCAAATAAATGTTACTTTTTTAATACTCAAAACGATAAACAGATAAAACTGTATATTGCGTTTGTTCCATTCAGAATATTTGAACGCACTTGTCCATTAAAAAATCTACCCATACGCGGCCTTTGTATAAAAAGATGCGTGCGCCTAAATCTGGCTTAAAGAAATATAATATTGTTTTTCTTAGTTCTCAGACCAAGCGAAACTTGTTCCCAAAATGCAATTTTAAAAGTGAAACATTTTTGGTCGGATTGTTCCATCGTAACACCAACATAGTATTATGCAACCGTGGTTCTTGGAATTAATCCGTGTAAAAATGAAATTACTTGCAGATGTTTTACTTCCGATTGCAAGAAGCACTTTAGACATCTTTACTCCACGAGATCGTTACCCTGAGCTCATTTCATTTTAACGCGGTCTAATCCTAAAAACCATTACTTCTTATTTGACCAAAGCTCTCAAAGCCTCTGTTCTATCGTATCCATATAACATCCCAAGTAACATTTTTAGGAACTTAAATTTTAAATTAGTCATATTTTAATTTAATTCCTGTTTGTTTACAAAAACGTATCAGTAATGACTAGTAACCACTGATACTTGTAAAATATTGTTTATCACGTTGCTTACAAAAAGATCTGCTACTTACCCACTTTTGTATAAGCTGATGACTATTTAGAACTTATAAAAAGGCGGTATAAAAGAGTCAAATGACAACAAGTTACTAACTAAACTAACAAAATTCATAGTGTCATATACTAAAAGTTTTTAGTGGGGTTCTATAAAATTATCGAAAACTGGTAAGTGGTAAGTGTTTTAAAGGTATTTTCCGGCAAGCATAAGGCATGCTAGTAATTTAAGTAAAGAACCTTTATATAATAAGTAAATAACTTAAGTCCAAAACTACCAACTATTTCATATACCTAGTAGTAATTGCATAAATGAAATTAAAATAGCACAATGATTATATCATTTAAACCCCCTGCTTACGTCAGTCATCAGTTCTACGGCCACCGTGATTGAGGAGTGCTCATAACCAAGCCACTAGACCATTTCTTAAACTTGGAAATGTTAGTTAATTCATAAAAATCCTGAGTTTTCTGGGGATTCCAGCTCGGGAACTCGAGCCTGATAGTCCAACACCATAGCAATTACGCTATTTGGGAATTGAGCAGAAATAGGGACAACAGCAAGAAGCAAACATTTTTTGTCAAAAAAAAACATAAAAGTGCCTATTATTTAAACAAGATCGCCGTATATACAAAGTGAAATAAAGCGAAACAAAACTACAGCCAACTAAAGGATAATTTAGATACAAAGATCAGGCGCGTATACAAGGGGGGAGGGGTAATTACCCATTCCCCATACAAATCGATGACAAAATTATATTAAATTCACGTCCGCGGATTCTGAACATTGAAGTTCATATAACTATTATTATATTGTACGAAGAAGGGTATAAGGCTTGTGTGCTATATAAAAAGTGCCTACTTTTTTGGTCGTTAGTTTTTTTTAATATATGAAAAACTTGTAAATTAACTTCTAAATTACTCCTTCTATAACTCCAAGCTGTATACGCGCCTGACAAAGATTTTGGAAAATACTAAATGCATAGGCAATATTTTGGAAAGTGATTATGCACAAGTTATAACTTAAAGATTTAGATTAAAAATACTCTGAATAAACTGTAAAAAATAGTCACAAACGAAAATGCAAAAACCTACCTTAGCCTTTATTTTTGTTGAAAATTAATATAATATAATTTTGTTTGTGGTGTTTCTTAATACAGTTTTTCAACAGTGTATCATTTAGATTTTTGACTTTCAATATTCATTTATTAATTCTATTTTTAAATTTGAGCGATAGTTTTGAAGAGAGATATTAGAATATTACACTGTCATATATTATTTTTAGTCTTGTTTTGATTCAAACAGGTGTATTGGAATACAGCTTAGTAATTTTGAAAAAAATTAGAGGTGTGAATTAGATTGACCTAGTTGATTAGTATTAAAAAATTGATTTGCTTGATCGTGCACTTTTATTTTGATTAACAGTTTATAGTCTAACCATTTTTAATTATTAGGATATAGCTTAGTACTTTGAATAGAGTAGTCGCTTCGAAATTGGGTTTTTCAAATTTATGTAACAAATATTTTTCAGAACTTATATTTTGAAAAGATTAAAGGTCTGCTGTCTGTTTTATACTTTAATATTTAATCTCATTTTAAAATTACATTTAACAACCTTATAATTTAGGCTTATAATTTTACATTTTGGCTTTGAATATTTTTTTGGCATGATCTATATACTATAAAGGATGTTTTTTAGCATGTGTCCGCAAGCCCTTCGTTTTTAAGATGTTAGGTGTTTTTTTTTGTTTTTTTTTTATACAGTAAACAACGTCTACGAAATGGCTATAATACATTTTACTAGCTGTTACTTTTTTCTAGGTCGCGACCCAAAATCTTTACTACGACGTCACTGCCCGTTTTTATTTAGAAAACGAGATCCCTCATTTTGTTTTTTAACTTCTTCGTTTCTTACTTTTATCCGATATTTTGAACCATTTAGGCGTTAGTTTAGCAAAATGCAAAAAAACCCTACATATTTAAAATTTTATGTTGTTTCTCTGTTTTTGATTGCTAAAATTACAGGATGTAATTTTTTGTTCATGTGTTCGAAAGGTTTTAGTTTTTAGGATACAAGGTGTTAAAATTTCAAAACAAAAAAATAAAAATAGCCAGTGACGTCACAGCACCTAGACAAAAGTAACACCCAGTAAAATGTATTATAGCCCTTTCGTAGATATTGCTTACAGTACAGTGTGTGCTAAATGTGAATGATTTATCTCTAGAAATGTACAAGGTCCATGAAAAAAAAATTGACACTCTGTATCTAAAAAACGAAGGCCTTCATTTTTAGCTATCAATTAAAAAACATATAGGATAAAGATAAAATATATTGGATAAGAATTAATAAAGCTTCTTAAGAACTAAACGCAATGCTATTTTTAAAAATTTGTTCAAACAAAAATCTAAACAAAGTTTAAGTTTCACGAGAACCTGAAATTTTGTAGCAACAATTTTTAAATTACGTAAAACACCGCTTTACATTTTAGTTACAAAACATAATTAAAAGATTGTAGGTGTTTAAATTGTATGTTTATGAGATATTCCGAAACTTGTTCTTTACGTGCATTATTTTAAATCTGTTTTTGATTAAACTTAGTATAGGCAAACACACCATAGGTAATTTCAGAAACAGGCCTAATTTATTTATTTTTTAAAAACAATCTTAACGGTTGTTTTTCTTCGATTGAATTCCTACTTATTTTTAAAATTTACTTAGTATTTTCAGCAAGTTCTAGATATCGACGTTGTATAATTTTAAATATTAATTGAAGACATTTTGGATAGTTTTTTTAGTTGAGATCTTAGATTATGTTTATCGTGAATTGGGATTTTCAGAAAGATTCCTAACTATTTTTCAGAAAATCTTAACTTTAGTATAACTATTTTTATGAGAGCCTAACAATTTCTTTACAACGTTCCAGGAAGCTGAAAATGTAGAACTCAATTTTCAAAATGAACAGCGGCGTCTACCTAGGAGTTGAACACTTTAGATAAAGGTTCTGTGAAAAGCCAAAAAGATGAGTTCCTCCAAATACTGAGTGCAAATGGTTGTTTACTGCAGTTAGCTTTATGCATCTTTACTGAAGATAAAAACATAGATTCAAAGGAATTTTTTGGAGGTTTCTGCCAACTTTTAAAAATACTCTGTATAGACCGCCCTTCGCAATGTTGAATTGGAAAGTTCTTATGCAAAGCTAAACAGAAATTGTTTTGATTAACTAATTATAACGCCCATATTGTGATAGAAAGAATAAAATTACTCTGTATAAACATTTAGGTCTTGTCAATGTTGGAATGGAAAGCGCTTTTGCATAGGTTAGAACTTAAGGTATAAATAAATAGAAATTATATTAACAAACTGGTTTTTTTAGTTTGACATATCTGAAATATTTTGGAAAGGGGTTTTATACATATTTAATAAGTTGAAATTTTTGAGGTTTATAGTTTTTTATCCTAATACAATGTTTTGAAAAATACCCCGTTTTGAAACGCCAAGGTAATGTTAATATCATGGTATCCTTGTTGTGACGTTGGTGTAACGTACAACAAAAATATATTAACATTATTTCTCCCAACAAAAATCAGGAATCAACAGTGTAATTTAATGCCGGTCGTGGTATTAGGCAGCAGAGTAGTTGTTTCTGTGATTACATTTTGTGCCTATATCCGAAATCTCGATCGCCGTTTAAATGAAATGGATCATTGGTCCTGCGGCATTGCAGGACATGTTCCAGACAGGGATTGTGGTATCCTTAATATGATGTGGGTATAACGTAAATCAAAAATATATTAACATTATTTCTTCCAACGAAAGTCAGGAATTAACAATGTAATTAAATGTCGGTTTTGGTATTAGCCAGCGGGATCGTTGTTTCTGCGATTTTGATTTTTTTAAAAGAATTTAGCTTTAAAAATCTTTACTGAAAACAAAAACATTCATTTAAGGAGGAATTTTGGAACGTCCGAATTTTTTTTTTGAATATAATAAAAAGACAAAAAAGTTTGTGGTGAAATTAAATTGTTAATTATATTCTATTATCTTTTTTTGTATTTGACGCACTATTATATTAGATTAGTTTCTAGAAGAAACTATAAAAGTGTGATCTTTATTAAGGTTTCTTCTCGACTGAAACATATCATTCTCTTAAGATATGTTATAGGATAAAAACAAGTATACATATATACATTCATATACTTTCGTATATGTTCACACATCCTCGTAACATAGCCATTCATACCCAGTAAAGTACATATTCCTCAAACAGACCCGTTTCAAAAGCAGTTAAGTTGCATAGGTAACTAGGATTTTTGTTTTTTTTTTGGATAGCCAAACGGAATAGTTTCAAAACTAAGGAACACGAGGTCTTTACGAAACAAGAAGTTAAAAAGTATAAATTCTACTAAAAGAAAATTAGGTAAGGTTTGGTTTTGGATCAAGTCTTCGGTTAGTTTCATTATTAGATTCGTCGCGCACGGCAGAACCATAACTAACTTATCGATCTTAGTATTTTTCGGAACCAAACCTAATCTATTATTAAAATTAACTTAAGATGTGACTGCGAAACCAAAACAACCTAACCTATAAAAAACACTAACCTAAGACGTGATGCGAACCTAACCTAATTTTCTTTTAGTATAATTTGATAATTTTAACTTGGTAAAATAAAATTATTTTCGAAAACTTGTACATAGGTCAGAATATTTGGCAGGATCAATAATGGTTATGATACTGGTGGGTTTGAATATGTACAAGTTCTAACGAATTGCTTATCAGTGATACGATAGTGCAATTGGTTAGAGCGATGGACTAGTGATCCAGAGGTGCGGGTTCGATCCCCTCTCGTATCATAACTTTTCCTGTTGATTATAAATATTTCTATTCCGTTTGTTGTAATATTTTTTATATTAAAATATAAAGTAATAAACCTAGCTGCTGAATATAATTTTAAAAGCAGATAAAATATCAAAAAACTAAATCAGGCAGCAGACCTCTAAAGTTTTCTGAATCTAAGATCTAAAAAATATCTGTAGCAAAACTATCAAACATTTTGAAACCAAAACCTAAAAATTCAGGAATAAATTATTGTTGCAAGCACTGTATTAAGAAACATCCTGTAGATCACTACAAAACCATCTATTAAGTTTAAATAAAAACAAAGGCATAGCTAGTTAAGAAAAACCCTGTAGATTTTTATTGTAAAAAACATTATTTTCCAGTTAACATGGACTACCTTATTTCACTGGCCGCTCGTGGATTTAAGAATTGGCATGGCTACTTTTTTACCTTTTTATGATGTTAATTATCCATAGCTTTGGAGCGTTTTTTAATACTTATAATATAAATTTGTAAGATTTTAAATATATTTTTTTGGTCTTAAAAAGAGTTATGTACCTATATCTTAAAGCTAATTTTGATTCGATTCGATCGATGCAAAACTGCTTCCCCCTCTAATGATCCGAACGCACTGCACTAATTTGCATTAATTCTATAACAAGCGCCTGTAGCCTGCAGCAGCTGTTTCATGCCGCTCCCATTTGGCTTACGGATATTCAGCATTGCGTTGCCATAGCAACTGCCATAAACAAATCTAAGCATGAAAGCCGAAGTGCGGGGGGGAGTCTGAAGCGGAATTTGTTACTGCCGATTGTGATTCCTCAACGATCGCTTTTATCAAAAAGGTGTTCAGCGAGCTACATTCTTAAGTCTTTATTTTTTGAGTATGTAACGCACTAGTTTTGATAGAAAATAATGGTATAATTATGTAAATAATGCGAATTTATATAAAACATACTACATTTTTATAATTGAAATGTAGATTATAAAATGCTTAATATTTTAAAAATATTTTTATTTTTAAGTAAATTTATTGGAAAATGTGAAACCCGCGTCCCCTGGCAACCCACCACTGAAAGTGGAAAAGCTTTTTATAAACTAATTGTTAGCGGCTAGTATTATAAATATTGTAGTAAAAATATTAATGTTATGTTGAAAATAAAATATTTTGTGTTTATTTTCCCATTAGGAAATATTGATTTAACAATAACCTAATTTACAGATCTTAGAAATTGAGACTTCTGTTTTTTTTACTCTGCTTTCTGTTTAAAATCTTTACTTTTTAATTTTGTCATGATAGTGTATGTTTTAATGAAAATAGAAGTTATTACCCTAAAACTTTTTTGATTTGAATTTTCGTTTCTGATTTTTTATTAATTTGTCAAAGTCTAAAGGTTTAAGCAAAATATAGGCAAAATTCCCTTTCACAAATATTTCAATGTCTTGAATTTGAAAATCAGTTTGTCAAAAAATGTTCTATTTATATAAGTTGTAACCTGTGCAAACCATTTTCCGAAATATTACCTATCCGTTTAATATTTTTCAAAATCTTTCTATGCTTTATTTTTCTTTGACCGTATTTCACTTTATCCATCATGTTTAAATAATACGCAGTTTTAGCTCTTTTGACTAAATAAAATATTTTCCGTTTGCAGTTACCGCTTCGAAAATATTATTTTCATACCAAAACTTCGTATAAAAAATCCTACCAGAAACTCAAAACAGTCTAGCACTGTCACGGGTCCGAAAATATATATATATATATATATATATATATATATATATATATATATATATATATATATATATCTAATAGTCTTGTATAATTTTAATATGATTTAAGATACCTAAAAATCGAAGAAATTGTCCATATTGCTCAAAGAGACCTAGTTTTAATAACAAACATAGAAAAAGACTCCAAGTCTCGGTCTCATTAAATTATAATTTTACAATTCACAACAAACATGACACGTGTTTCGCCCTTTCGAGCATCATCAGACCTACAAACAACAGAGAGAACCTTACACAGACCACTGTAGGTGGTTGCTTCGGCGTCTCACTCGGGTGGTCTGGGTTCGATCCCGTCTAAAGACATGAATCTTTTTTAATACCTTTTTTAATATTTTATTTTGTTTATTCCCGTGAGACTTAACCTCATTTTAATGTCCATCAAATATGTATAAGTAGTTGTTTGTTTTGTTGAGCTTTAGTGTGTTTTATTCTATTTGTAAGTTATTGTTTTAGGATTTGTGAGTGTGATTATTTACTAAGGTTCTCTCTCTGTTGTTTGTAGGTCTGATGATGCTCGAAAGGGCGAAACACGTGTCATGTTTGTTATGAATTGTAAAATTATAATTTAATGAGACCGAGACTTGGAGTCTTTTTCTATGTTTGTTATTAAGATACCTATTTGGAATTTTCGGTAATAAATATCATTTTTGAGAACTTCCATCAAAAAATTATTTGACAGATGTCAAAGTTAATTTCAAAGACAACTTTTAAACAGCAAGTTTTTGAAAAAAAGTGTATTTATATAAATTTATAAAAATTGAGTCACAAGTGTGCAAAACTATTCATTTTTTAATTTATATTTTCATGGTACACACATGTTGCCTTGCCCCGATTATTTTTCTCAGTCAAGACATTTTAGCAAAAATTCTGTTTAAAGATCTATTTCTATATATCAGTGTCCGTTCAGTTCCATAACGATGTATCAGAGCCACTAAAAGTACATCGGTGCCTATATTTTAAATGAGCACGTTTACGCACGTCCGGGACAGTAACGTCTTTTACCCTCAGTGTTTTTTCATAAGCAAACTCATCTATCTACCACTGATATCACTGGTACGGAACTATGTCGGCATTAACATAGTATAAATAGGCGTTAACCAGTATGAGAAATTATAAATTGTAATAAAGAAATTCGATATTACGGAAAATGTTATTTTAAAATATATTACTCGTATCAGATGACGACGTCCATTATCTACGCCTTTGTGTCAAAAAACAAATTTCAGTAGTGTGCTATGCTAAAATAGTAAATTTAAAATATTTTAAGAAATTATGTATCTCAACATGGTATCTAAATCTTCTTATGGCAGTTTTAGATACTTTGAAGCTTGCAAAGTATATAGTTCCTTGATATTACGTATCTAAAACTGTAGAATATAACTTCAGATGCACGTCAGATGGACAATTTCCTTTAATTTTGAGATTAAAGGTTAAAGTCAAAAATACCTCGAGTTTTTTTCTTGCCTCGTAGCTAAAGAATATTATTCTAAAACGAATTTATTTAACGTCTTCTAGAAAGATTGTCAATCTCACAAAGCCATTTTAATTTAATGTAAAGCATTGTCTGAAATTCAGTAAATTCAAAAAAAATTAATTAAAATAAGAACTTCAAATCATATACCGATTGTCCCAAACTTCTAAAGAAGTTGAACCAGAACTAATGTAAAGGCGAAAAACAGGTACACTAATTTATCTTTTGTTTGCACCACCTCGAAATGTATAGTTTTGATTTAGCGTTTTCTTGTCAATTTTTTAACTGCTGCCTCCTAACTATAGAAAAAAATCTTTATGATATACAGATGTTACGACAGTTAAAGAAATTCATATAAACATAAACGTTTAGGAATGCTCTAATTTGTCTATATTTTTTGGACGCTACTTTGGGATACAAGATTGATGTTTAGGATATCTAGAGCCTTTTTATTTTGACAGTTTTTTTATATGCTGCTTCCTAACCAAATAACATTTTATTTTCCTCTAAGATTTTTTAACGTATTCTAGAAAACTTCTAGATTTCTCCAAACCTAGTCGTTTTAATTTAATGTAAAGCAGTATCTAAAGTCAATTATCAAAAAAATGAATTAAGATAAGAACACCAAAACATACAAGATATCCCAAAAAGGATGAAGACGCCCAACCATTGTAAACGTGAAAAAGAGGTTCGCCAAGTTATCCTTGTTTTGCACTATCTCAATATATAATTAAGGTAATATCTTATACTTCACACATGCAATCGACATTTGGAGACCAATTTTTCAGAAATTAAAATGTGCCAGATTTTCGACTGGAACAAAAAGGAGTGTTCTGAAAAAAATAATTAGGGTTAGAATATTAAAAACCCCATACTATTTTAGCATTTAGTTTTATATCACAAAAAATATCGATAAATTGGCGCACCCTTAATGTTTAGCAACACTTATTAGGCATAGGAAAATCGGTACATGTTTTAGGTTTTTTGGATTAATTCATTTTAAAGCAATTGTATTATCACCCTGAACGGCAAGTTGTTATTGTTAATATATTGGCAACTGTTTAATATGTATAAGCGGAATAAGGACACTGACGAAGCATCGTCCTCAAGGAGTAGTATATTAGATTAGTGCGCAATAGATAGATTTAACTAGAGATAGACAACAGACGTAGTGAGGGCTGTACTGTAGCAATAGTCAATAGAAGTGTTTAACTACCAACGACTTTCCTTACTTATCAATCTGGGCCTAAGAGTAAGATCAATTCATCAAATATTACATGGCGACACTGCCTTAAAAGATCCTACCGGCCGTGTGAAACTGTATTGAATTAACAAAATAAACCTGCAAAAGTATACTGGCATAACAGCGGATACCAATGGAAAATGGAAATACTGTATTATGGACGACATAATGCTAAAGGATAAATGATGGACACACTACTAAATAAACCACGCTCAATTAACGACAAATTGAATGCTGATGATGACCATATGGGCCAGAACAACGTTTTTCTAGGGTTTTATTTTAGGTTCAACAAAGAAAATTTAAATATGGAAATGGAAAATTTGGAAATTGATGGGAATTTCGTTGTAAAGGACTTAAATTTTAAGTATACGCATAATAAATATATAAACATATACACCCGTATTCACTAAAAAGGTTTAAATTTAGACCAGGTCTAACTTGACAGTTATAGGTTTATGATGAGATTTTCAATAAATTTCACAAATAATTTTTCTAAATGTCACAGTTACAAAATGACAGTGACATAAGCAAAACATAATTGGCAAACTAATAGCCGGTTGCACAAAACTTAATTGATGTTTAGAATATTTAACCGATCTTTCGGATTTGACAAGTTACTTAAAGAAACCTATGAACTCGCTGTCAAATTTGACATTCCGTTAAACATTCTAAACTTTAATTGAGCTTTCTGCAACCGTCTGTAAGAGTTTTAAGTACCATGGTAACTAGACTTGTACTAACTTAATAAATATGGGAGAGTTCAAGGAACTGAAATTGACGAAATAGAGTTAGGCTTTAGGGTACTAGAATTGTTATCAGACAATAGATCATTTGATTTAAATAAGGGCGTATTTAATCAAAATGTTGTTATGTTTAAGTGTAAAATTGTAAACAAGTGTATAATATTGCGTAAACAGAAGAATATTTTCGTTTATTTTATAGCAGGTACCAAATTTATTTTAAAACACAAACAGTGCGAGTTACTAGTTATTCTATTTTATCTTTTATGTCTCTAATAATAAGAATTCAATAAACTATTAATAAAACATATTAATAAAAAATAGCCTCATAGTGGAGATCAGATGTTGATTAACGTAGATATTTATTCTAAAGTTCGTAGCGTTATGCGAAGATCGCTTGTGCTGAGGCTTTTACTATTTTATTATAAGTTCTTTTTGTCTAAGATAACTACATTTTTACGTATTAATCATATCAATTGCTATGAATAAAGCAAAGAGTATTTTAAGTTTGAACAACTAAGCAAAATGTTAACCTACTTATTTTGTCATTTGTTTGCAAAACAATGGCAGTTTAAAACGATGTGGCGTCATTTTCGGGCTTTCATCAACATACTTTAATATGTAACAACGTTCAGTTTCATAGACTAAAATTGTATTATAACTTCGATAATTAATATAGATATGTTGGTATCTTTCTTGACTTAATAACTACTGTGCTGGTTTGCTTCAAATGTCACCTATTTTTCGTTCTTATATTTCTTTCAGAATGAAATTTTACTAAAGACTAAGAATTCCATTACATAGTTAAATAAAAATCAAAGCAAAAACATAAATGAACTTTCAGGATAGCCAGACAATTTTAAAAATTCTCTTCCATCACGTGTATCAAATGTTGAATTGACATTGTTACTATAAACAAGCGATGGCCGACCGTGACGTAGTAATTATGCTGACTATGAAATAACAGAAATTCATGGCATATACGTCTAAATTGGAATATCGTAACTGCAACAAAATGAATATAGGAATGCTTATTCATTATAATTTAAGATTCTGATAAAAATATATCGAATATCATCTGATAACATTAAAGACGAATATATACTCAATATAATATTATGTAAAATGCAACTTTTAGGTCATAATTATTTAAATTCATTAAGATTAGTTTAACCTTCGAGCAATAATGAACTACCGATATTTAGAAGTAAACAGTATTTTTTTCGTAAAAGAAGGTTTATGCTAGAGTATGAACTACTATTCACAGAATAATAAATTTTACAGATACAACAAAATTACCTCTTGTGCTATAAATTACTTAGACATTGTTTATAGGGCATCAAATTTTTAGTTGAATGTTATCATAAGTCACACCTATTTTCATTCAATAAACCAAAAAGAAAAAATATCAACTCTCGCACAATGAAAAGCCTATTTTTTAAAATCCGCGGTACTTTAGACAGCAGCAGCATATACATAGGTAAGACACTTCTACCCCTAGTAAGTTTGAAATTAAGTTGTTTCTTGGGATATGATCCTCCAATTAATTATATTATAAATTTATCTGACCATGAATTCCGAAAAGACGCAATTAATAAAGCAAAACAAGCATTAATCTCAAACTCTTACCCAAAACACCTTATAGATTCGATTTAAAAAAAAATTCATTAACTGTACAACAACCTTAAACAAATACAACATAATAATAATCCAAACCAAAATACGTAACCTGGCCATACGTTCCTGGCTTGTCTGAAAAAATAAAAAAATTATTTAAGGGCGAAAACATAAAGGTAAATCACAAAGGTTTTAACTTACTTAACAAAAATTTCAGTAAATTAAAAACAACAATACCAAAAGAAAAAAAGAGCAACATTGTATATGAGATACCGTGCAATGACTGCAATAAAGTATATATTGGACAAACTAGACAGTACCTAAAAAATCGGATTAACAGTGACAAGTACGGTAAAAAAAACAAAACAGCTCTCACAAACCAAACAACTGAAACCAACTTAAAAAAAGAGAGTTTTACGAAATGGTTTACATCCAAAAAAAATCTAATTCTGTAAACGCAAAAACAGATACAAAAAATTTAAATAAAATATACCACACCCTTTTAAAATAAAATGCGCGACATGAAATAAACAAACCCGGTAGGTTCCAAAATACCCCAATTTATTATACCGACCTTGTTAGGGGTTCGCTAGACCGAGACCGAGACCGAGACTGAATCAGTCTCGGTCTCGGTATCGGAAAATGTTTACGGTCTCGATGCTCCGAGACCGAGACCTACTTAGTCTCGGTATGGGTCTCGAAAACAAAATTTTAAAAATAATAATTGTTCGCCGAGATGTTATTTAGACAAAAGTATATGGAAGCCTTCGTTCGAAACCCAGAGTTTTTCCAATCTTACAAATTTAATGTAAAAAAATCCAATGTTTGAACATTTCAGTAAAATAGAAAAAATGTAGGTATATTTATATAAAAATTATTCCAAAAATCTATAATTCGAAATGATGTTGCCAACAGATGGAATCAGTAAAGGAAGATATACGGACAATAGTAGGGGTATCAAAATAAATGTCACATATCCCTTGTTCTTTGGACATCAACAGAAAGGCCACACATCACTAGAGTTACTTAAACAACCATCCACAGAACAATAATTATTTGACATTTCGAAAGATATACAAATGAAATAAGATATATAAAACACAAAATAAGGACACAGTGTATAATGCTGCCGAACTCATGCAACCAACGTGCTGGGCATTCTAGGGACAGACGTTATAATTCAATAGGTAGAAAACGATCGATGGCCAAGTAAAGCACCCTTAGGTATTCTGTAAACTTTGCTATTTTCAACCAAACTTTTATTACTTTGATGCGTATTTACTTTCTTAACCAGGACTGTTCTTAGGGGTTTGCACGTTGTGCTTGCACAATGGGGGCTATGGTTCATAATACTACTTGTGAATCAACTATTTTTGTTATTTGGTAAATTAACTATAAATTTTAAAAGTGGAGTAGATTTTAAAAGTAAATTTATTTATTAAACAAATATCTACTTGTTCAATTTTTCGCCTAAAAGATCAATCTATAGCCTTTTTTTGAGAAAATGTACAGCGACAAATATTATATTGTGCCTGCTGAATCACCAGTAATATCAAGTTCCTCAAGCGATGATAACTATGACATCGATTATACATCACTATTTGAAAAAAAAAAGTGATTCCGAAAGAAAAGAAATAATAGAATATTTACAATTAAAGCTCGCTCCAAAGGGTACCGATATTTTAGAATGGTGGAAAGCACACGATAAACAATTTCCAAATTTAGCCAAAATGGCAAAAGATCTTTTGTCTAGATACAGGCGACCTCCATAGCAGTAGAGCGTTTATTCTCGCAAGCAGGGTTAATTAATACAAAACTAAAAAGCATGTTAAATGAAACTTGAAACAAATACTTACTATGTATTCATTCATGGTATAAAAGTAACTTGAATAATTAAATTATAAAATATTAGTTTAAATTTTCTGTAATATTTTTAGGTTTATTATATAGGTTGAAATAAAATCTAAAAATATGCTTATAATGTATGTTTAGAAATTTAAATTTTTACTTTGTTATTAGAACAGTTCGTTATTTTTTAAGCGTTACAGTTGAATTAACTTTATTGATCATCTATTTAAAATCCTAAGCCGAATTCTATTTGTGTTTTGTTTGTTGAAAATCTTGTCCGTATGTATATGTATTATTTTTATTATACACATATAGTTAAACATTTTATATCGTCCATTATTTGCAAATACAAACAAAATCAATACAAAAATATTGTTCTATAAAACACGTACCTTCTTTAATTAGCAAGCCATCGAAGCGATTAAAGAAGAAAATGTTAAGAAAAATGTTTACTGATTTTTTTAACAATTTTTTGTTTATTTTGAGTCGGAAATTTTTTAAACAAAAATCACCACAATTACTTCGTCTGTTGGAGTCTTTACCGTATCTAACTATATAAGAATATGATATTGCGATGTTTTTAGTTGTTACAGTCTATTAGTTATTAATTACTGAACCAAGACTAAAAATTTTTGGATTTTAGTTACTTTCAATAATTAAACATAAAAACCGATTATAAATTTATAAAGATCTCAATATCAAAATTCTATATAGTATAGTTGTGATAAAGTGTCTCTCTTAGAGAACAGGGTAGCAATTTACGGTTTTCGACATGTAAAATGGAATTTCGCTACTAGAATTTCTAAATTTGGGAAATTCTCTTTTTATGGTTATTTATATCGTTTTTTAAACGACTATTTCACTAGTATCATAGTTATAAGAATATATACAATGCTAGTATAATATAATTGATTATAGAAAAATTATTTTTTGCATCCATTAATTTGCCCCCAAACATATTTGAATTATTTTGTCAAAACTAATAATTTACGAACATTAGTTATTTTGCTACTTCACTTTGAGATCGAGAACGAGAGTCTCGATAGGTAAGTCTCGGTATCGGTCTCGGTCTCGAACACCAAGTCTCGGTCTCGAACACCAAGTCTCGGTCTCGAAATACTTTTTCAAGTCACGGTCTCGTTTTGAGTCCGAGACTGAGACTAGTCTCGTGGTCTCGCGAACCCCTAGTCCTTGTATATAAAATAAAAATCAACCAAAGTATTTAAAAGGAAAAAAAAATCACTGCCACATAAAACAACGTCGTATTATTCTAGTATTGTTAGATATTGAAGTAAATGTCCAGTCTGTTCGGTGTAGTTTTAATTTGTTTTTAATGTAATTGTGTCCATATATGTTTGAAACTATGTCTGTTCTCCAAATTTCCTACTGTAAGTTTTTATTTTAGTATTTTATTTTAAAACGCATTTCAACCTTTCTAATATTGTAGAATTTGATAAAGGCTCAAGTTATAGCCGAAACGTTATTAAAACAAGACATGAATACGTGAAAATAGTTGTTTAATTTTTAATCGGAGGAGCATATCGCAAGAAACAAATACTAATAATATACAAGAAAGCTCCAAGAAACTAACCCCACTTACTATATATTGATCACATGCATGCAAAATACGAAGTATATATAAAATGAAAATGGGACGGACCACCGTATCCTTAATATTTAAACGTTATCGTATATATTTTGACAGCCTCTACATTTTTAGTCATGTGACTTTTTTCGATAGGGGGCACGGTTTACGAGTTATCTCCGATTATATAGTCCAAATATATTTTTTGGCTTATAATTTCCAAACGGACCACCGTATCCTCAATATTTAAACGTTATCGTATACATTTTGATAGCCTCTATACAAAGTATAAAGTAAGTAGTTAAGGTATTAAAGATCGGTGGAGAAAAGAACTAAAATGCGCTAAAATAAAATTTTAAAAAAATTAAAAAGCTACCTATGACGCAATAGAAATGAACATCTAATGGTCCCAATCTAATAAAATATATAATAATCCATATCTAATGATATAAAACTAAGATTACACAATAAATTTTGTCTTATTTAAAATAAATAGTTATTCATTATACAAGGGAAAAAAACTATTAGATTTTAGATCGAGGATGTGTTGTGTCCCGACGCAAAGCAGAGGGGGACAAAAAACCGAGAGCTAAAATCTAATATTTTTCCCGTGTATAATACACTATTTTTTCTGTGATAGTAAAAACGACGATTTAATATTGAAAATAGTTGAATGAAGTCAGAAAATTATCGATTTCAAATTTGAAGTTTTAAACTGGTAGGCTGTTGTACGACAATTAGACCTGCGTTGCTAAGGAAACCTTAAAAGTAATCAAATATCTGTCAATTTATTTATGTGATTTGATTTAAAAATTGCGAACTTAGTGGTTGTTTACTAGTTATTGTGAAAAATATAAAGTTAAAAAATGTCAGATTCCGAGTTTTCTCTGACTCCACCTGAGTTAGTAAGAGCAGCGAAAGTAGCGTCACAAAAATTATTACCAGCTAAATCGCGGAAAATTTATTAAACAGCGTATTCAAGATTTATGGAATGGAAGATGGAAAAGACAGTAGTTCTTTCTTGGAGACGGTGTTAATGCCTTATTTTTCGGAAGTGGCACAACAAAAGCCATCAACAGTGTGGTCGAATTATTCAATGATTAAAAGTATGTTACAATCCAATAATAATGTAGACATTTTAAAATATTTCAAACTAATTACCTTTCTGAAACATTGAACAAATTGAAAAGGTTACACGCCCAAGAAAGCTATGATTTTTACGAGTACACAAATTAGTGATTTTTTAAATAATGCTCCCGATGAAGTTTATTTAATGGCCAAGGTTGTTGTTGTATTTGGAATTGCAACAGCTTGTCGAATTTGTGAAATCAGCCAGGTAACATTAGATGATATTGAAAATTCGGGAACGTAATTAATTGTGAAACTTATGCAAACAAATAATAATGTAAATAGGAGATTTGTAGTTACTGAAGAATATATTAAATTTTACTGAATGTACATGGTCCTTCGTCCCGCAGAAGCAAAGGATCGCCGTCTGTTTTGTGCATATCGCAATGGAAAATGTATCAAAGAGTTTGTGGGTAAAAACCAGTTTTATAAGTAGCTAATTTTCTTTAACTTAAAAATGCTAAATCCTATATAGGTCATTCATTAAGAAGATCGTCTGCTAGACTTTTAGTTGAATCTGGGGCAGACTTGATGACACTAAAGAAACATGGCGGTTGGAATCGGCAACACAGAGGACAGAAATAACACCCGACTTGCGACCAGGTACATCAACGGCAGTTGTGTCCATGGCAGAAAAAAATTTCAACCAAAGAAAATTCGACTGTTGTACCGAATAGTTCAAGAAACAGGTCATTCGTGCAGGGCACATTTAATAATTGTGCTTTTGATATAAAAGAAATGTAACTTTTGTATAATAAAATATTCTAAAATTAAATATCTACCCTTACTTATGTGAATACATATCCGGGAAAAAAGTTGTCATATTTTGTTACCTGGCAAGAGATGTTAAATGTCAAACTGTGTTCCCGTCATAAAAAGCATACATTTTTGTTATATTTAGTGCACATCTGCCTATATGTATAAAGTCCGAAAAAATGCTATGTGACTATAATTTATTGGTGTGTATGAGGCTTGATTATTTAATTTGATATTATTTTATTTTGTTTATTACATTTTACCTTTTATTAATTGGTCGATAAAACAATACAAGGAACACTTAAAATATATACCTATTCCAAAAACAAATAATTCTATTAAGCATTTTTATAAGTGGCCATAGTAAAAGCCATTAGCTAGGATGTAAATTGCATAAGTTCGGTCGACAGTTACTATTAGTTTTATAATAGGCTAGTATTATGATTTTTTTTTCTACAGTGTAACTAGTATTTACATTGTTTGTTATAAAAATGATTGAACAGGTAGTAAAATCATTCTTCTAAAACGGGCAAGCACCCTACAGGGCAAGGCCATGTAAAATAGTTATTATTGTTAATATATTGGCAACAGTATGTATAAGCAGAATGACCACGCTGACGAGGCATCGTGCTCAAGGAGTGGTATATTAGAATAGTCCGTAATAGATAGATTTAAATAGATAGACGATAGACGTAGTGAGGGCAAGGGCGGACCTTGTCGGTCCGGCCCTTGTACCGTAGCAATAGTCGATAGAAGTGTTTGGTTATCAACGACTTTCCTTATTTATCAATCTGGGCCTAAGAGTAAGATAAATCAACCCAATCAATTCATCAAATATTACACAATATTCTATGAAAATGGTTAACAAATTTCTAAGATTGTCCAAATTTCTGGAGAGATTCAAAAATACATTTTATACAATTTTTTTTTCAGTAATTACAAACATATGGTATGATGAAACAAATAAAAATACCAACAATATCGATCGACCAATGTTTTACAATTTCAATAATTTTATTAACAAATTACCCTTTCATAAGTTGAGATGCTTTAAAGTAAGCAGCCATCGCTTGATCATGCTCATTTTCAATAGCAAAGGAATGTCCATATGCTAACCAGGCAGGCCCAAAAAGCCTATCAAGACATGTCGCTTTCGCCAAATACCGTCTAGCGTAGTCACTTTTACCTTAAAAAAATACTCCAATTCAAACAAAACCAATGGAATAAAAGTTTGTACAATCACATTATACACACTAACTTACCAATTATGTAGTAATAACAACCAACAGCGAACCATGATATCGCCATGTTAGGGTACAAATCAACTAAAGTATGTGCCAGCGAAAACAATTCTGAAAAAAAGTCAGTATATATATATATATATATATATATATATATATATATATATATATATATATATATACATTTCTCTAGTTTTACTATGTTTGATTTATTTTAATTGAAGGTTCAAATTTAAAAAGATTTGTAATTTTAGTGCATATTTCTTTTATATATGGCTTTACTTCTAAGATTATGGTCAACGGTTTGGGAAGTGCTAAAAATTAGTTTATCAAGGTATGAATTAATTAGTAGAATTGTATGAAATTTATTTAATTTTTTAAGGATGGATGAGAAATCTTTTCGATTCGCGTTTTTAATGCTATAATTAAGTTGTTTTTGTATTTTTGTTTTATTAGAATTTATGTATCTACCAGAACTTGTTGGTTTTATATACCGGTATAATATAATTTGGTTACTTCATTTCTTATAAGTCTAGTGTCAAAAAAATGCACACTCTCATTAATCTTATCATTAGGTACATATGTTACAATATCATCAGCATATTTTTTTAAAAAAGGAAGTGCGTAGCTAATACTGATTCAACAATTGATTTCTTTTTAATACATCGTTTATGTCTAGATGTTGTGGATATTGAGCGTCCTGTTTCTCCCACATAGACTTCTCCACAGTTATTATAAAATAAATGAGTTCCTTTTTGAAAGATTCGTAGTTTTTTTCCGGATTATGGTTATTTATTAAAGTCTCCTTAACTTTCTGTAAAATTTCAGGACGATATTCTGGAAAAGTAAGTGAGGTGTAACGATCGGTCAGACCTATAATAACGCTATTTTTTAAAATCTTTGGACGATTGGAGTTATAGTTTAAGTACCGACCTGATTATGTTTTTTTGTATAACACTTGGTTTTTATGTTTTTTGATCTTTTTTGTTTCTAATTAGAGTTAAATCTTAAAAATGAATTTTGTTTTTGTCTTCTATGGTGAATCTTAATTTGGTGTGAAAATAATTAAAAACATTTAATAAGCAATCAATAAAGTTATAAGGGCAGTAAAGCAATCGTCTAGAAATCTTTGAAAAAAAAGAAAGATTTATCAAGTTTATCATTACTCTCCTCCAGATATTCCATAACTAAATGTGGAACGATGGAGGAAATAGGAGACCCCATAGCGCAACCATCTAACTGTTGAGAATATTTGTCCTCATACTGGAAATGCTTGGAAAAATAAAAGAAAAAACGTCTCGTTTTTATATATAAACTGTCAGAATGCGAAACCTATAGAAATTGCGGTTATCTCAAAACATTCCCAAAATCTACATGTTTTCAAGATGCGTACTATGTATAATTTTAATTTGTTTTCAATGTATTTTTCATTTTACGGTTATTGTTTGTTTTTAATGTAAAATACTTTTTTAATATTTTTAAATTTTACACTGTTAACTATATATTTTTATTTTAAAAAATAAATTTCCATTCTATACCCAAGAAAATATTTTACAAAATATGCAAACACCAAACACAATTTCTTTTCAAGAATATTGAAGAGATACATGGAGAACACACGGCTTCCAAATGGAATAAAAAATTAGCTAAACAAAGAAATCGACGGATTTTCTAACATGCAAGAATGCAGATGTGATGCCAGCCTTTCCAAATTTTAAAACGTCATACATAAAATTTGCAGGTACGTACCTTAAAAAGAAGTTCAATGAATTAATAAACAGTACAAAACAAACATTTTTTAATTTAACAGTAACGGAAACTACTAAAAATATAAATTATCTAAATAAACAAAAAATTTTATACCTGAAAATCAATTTAATAAATTTCTGAATTTCGAAAATTTAAAATATGAAAAAACTTTTAAGTGTAATCAATCAAACCAAATTTACAAATTTAATTTCTCATATACCAAATAATGACAATAAATACAACCGAATGGCTAGTAACATCTCTGACACTGACATTCCACAAGATATTGCTGAAGTTCTTGCCTTTCACTTCCAATAATAAATAAAAACATTTACCAACCACTGAATATATCGCCTGTGTAGAAAGCCTAATTCAAGATAAACCGGATGAAATCAACGATTCAATTCGCACCAAGGTTGTAAACGTTGTACATAATCTTAAAGTAAAACATACTCAATACAAATTACTCAAATTTTCAAAAAAAAAACATACAAACACATCAATACAACAATTCCTAAAGGAAAACCCTCAAATTAAATTTCCTAAACGTAAAACATCAAATAAAACTGTGATAATGAAATCTTACGACTGTGAGACTAAAACTAAAGAAGTACTTAGTGACGTAAATACTTACAAAGAATTAAAAAGTGATATAACTACCACTTATCCAAATAACAATAACATATTCATAAAAAAAAATATAAATAAAAACTTAATACTGACACAGGAGTAAAAAACCTAATGATACACAACGCAGTAGCATCCAAAAGGTTTTCCAAACCTACATAAAGCTAACATACCTTTAAGGTCCCTTGTATCATGTATCCAACCTACTTTTTATAAACTGTCGAAATATTTGTCTAATTGTAATCCAAAATAACTGGAAGGAAGGATTATTTTGTTAAAGATCAACAAAGCAAAAATTCCAATAATGTATTAATATTCCTTGAGGTTGTATCTTTATATACAAATATTGCAAATGAACTTTTATCGGATATAATAACATAAAAATGAGACGAATTAAAAACTCAGACAACACTTCTGTCAGCGACGCATCGCACAACTGACATACTTGAAAAACAACCCACCTGAAACAAACGAAGATCGAGAATTACTAAAAAATTACGTAACCTACCATCAACTACTATGGAGAAAAAATTCCGCGGGAGACAGACTTGTAGTACCAAAAAACCAGACACAAAAGGTTATCTACACGTTCCATGATGAACCTGATTCTGCTCACCCCGGAATCGACGAAACGTTGCGCCAAATACAGCGTCTTTACTTCTGGAAACGAATGGCCCGTGAAGTGTCAAAATATATAAAAAATTACGTACCTTGCTCAATATGTAAAACTCAACAAAAAGCGCCCATGCCTGTGGAGAAGTGAGAGAGAAGGTATGCGAGATCGCCAAAATACTCGTTTCAGATGATTTCCGCTGATGTATTAGGGCCATATACCTAAACCCCACAAAAAAATCAGTTTATCTTAAAAGTTGAAGATGTCTTTAGCAAATGGGTAGAAGCCAAACCATTCCCAGAACTATTGGCAAGGGATGTAGTAACATATATGGAGGGAGAAGTCTTTGCCAGATATGGAAGCCCAGAGACCTTAGTTTCTGATAATGGTCCGGTCTTCATATCCAAACACATCGAAAATATGTGCATGTGTCACAACAATAAACATGAATTTTCCGCGATATACCACCAACAGGCGAACCCTGTAGAACGCGGAGTTCAAGAATTTAAGAAGGTAATGCGAATTCTCTTACATAACAAACCTGAAATAGCGTGGGACACACAAGTCCAAAAAGCACTCCAAATTCTCAGATCTAGACGTAACCAAGCCACTGGCGAAACGCCAGCTTCCATAGTCCTCGATTATGAGCTTCCTCGGCCAGGTTCATGGTTCACCCCTGAGGCTCTCAGGAGGAAAAATTTGACGAAGCCGGAAAGGAAGGCTCGTAACAAAAGAATCTATGCGAAGCAGCTAGATTACCAAAATAAAAAATACAACAATAAACAAACTTTACCTCAAATCACTTTTGCGCCCGGTGACAAAGTTAATTTTCGCACGAAATATACAATCGGCCCAGGCACATTCGCTACATGGACTGGACCACACACTGTTGTTAAACAACTAGGAGACACTTCTTACGTTGTTAACATAAACGGACGTGAATGGATAACACACCTTACTTACTACTTACGGAAGCATCCAGATGGAAATGAGGTCGATTTCGATAATGATGACAACCTATCTTCCGATGACGAAGATAGCGTTTATTCAACCCCACAAAACTCTGACTCTGAGGGAGAGATTTCCGACCCTTCAGGTTAGGCAAACACTAATTCAAATAATTTAAATAATCAAAATAATTCAAATAATCAAACTTTAAATCAAACTCTAAATAATGAGCAAATTCAAAGTACAACTTCTCAAATTCCTAAAACTATAACTGAGCAATCTCAAATTAAAGCTAAAAAACTTGATCATTCCTAAACAAAAAACCCCGGAGACAAACAACCTCTAGGGAAGAAACGCATGTTACGACCTAAAGAACTCACGGAGGAAGATTAGCCACGCTGGTCATCAAGGCTTAAATTGACAATCGTAAAGACAGTCAATTTAGAGCTGGGTGGGGAAGTGTGGTAATATCACATTTTTTACCAAATAAATAAAAAAAAACACGTAAAAACAAGGCCAAAACAAAGAAAACATATTCCTATATGATTACACGTAATAGACAATGGAAATTTGGCCTAGAAAGCATCTTCTAGAACACGAATTACTCGAATGTAAACGAATAACCATGCCTTGATCTAGAAAATTCGATGATTTAAACTCAACCAATAAAAATACAGGACGCGCACCTTCTAGCCAATCAGGAACGACCACGCCGAGTTTAGCTTGACCTAGTCAGTTCTAGAAATTCCATTATTAAAACAATTAATTAAAAATACTTCTAATTAAGATAGAAATATGAAACTTAGTAGAAATGATTAATTTGTTAAGCGCTTCACGCCTGTATAAAAATCTTTGCATTATCTCAATTAATTCATAATAGAAATAAAATTAATTTAATTTTTCAAAATTCTGATTTTTAATATTTTTCCAAAATTTTAACTTTTCCAGAAAGCCATTATTAAGGCAAACTATCAAGTAAAAGATTCATTAAAATCCAACACCTGAGAAAATTAACTTTAAAATTTGATGATTTAAATTGCAAGTTCGTTAAATGTTAATTTTTGATATTCAAACCTTAATAAAATTTTTTCTACAAAAGATAATCAAGAGCCATATAGACCATTTGAAAGGGATCCATTAGGGCTACCAGCTTGATAACTAAAAAATTACGGAAATTCATTTTTCGATTTTTGGACGAATTTTTTCAGCGAAAAAATTAAGTCTCAAAAAAAAATCTGAAACTTTGCCAGAATACGCATAGTGATGTTATTACTGGGAAAAATAGGAAATAGTGAAAATAATCAAAAAAAAATCAGTTTCGTTCACGGAACTCCGCCCAAAATGGCCACCATTGGTCTAGAGCTGACAAAAGGGTGTAACCGTGACATCGAAGCAGAAAGCATATAAAAATAGACCGAAATTTGACTCTTTAGCAAATCTAGCAGATCGCGAAGCCAAATCGTTAGTGACACTTGTGTTAATTAGCCCTCCTAAGCACCGGTTTCAGTATATTAGTGCGTTTCTTAAGTCCTTCTTAGTGATACAGCCGAAGACAACTAGAGGAACCTTGCTCTATTGTTCCCACCGTCGGAATTCGCCGGGTATTTGTACTGCAAGGTTCCATTGCACTTAGGTTCCGAGTAGGGCTTAAATTGTGAAGATCGTCCACGGGAATTAAATCAGGTCCTCTTGATTTATGTCCTAGTAGGCGGCATCTGGAAGGACAAGAAGAACTGGCTGTCAAAATTGCGTGAGGAAGATTGGTAAGCTAAGACTCTGGTCTCCTTCTTCTTAAGCGTTTTAGTGCTTTGTAATTGTTGTACTTCAGGCATAAATTAATCATTTTGATTGTATTTTTTGAAACGTAACTAATTGCTCAACTTATTGCTTTTTTTTTGAAAATTTACATTTAAAATTTAAACTAATTCCGATTTGCTCACTTAACTTTGAAACTGTTATTAAATTTGTGATTATTTAATTAACGATTTTGACTGCATTTTTATAAACAATTATCTTGTAACATTTTATCTATTTTGACTTGTATTTTTGTGATCTACCCTTGATTGGGCGAATCACATTTTTGTACTGATTTTGACATTTTTAATATTATTGGATTTTCTCTGATTTTGCGTTATTTATAAAAATACTTGTTTAAACAAATAACTGTAAATTATACTTGGTCTTTGTAAAAGTTAGAATAGAGTTTTAGTACTAGTACGCTTGGTGAATCCGCTCTTTTAAAACTTAACGATCCCTCTAAAGTACTTAGCACGTCAGTCCCTAAAGTCCTCAATCTCTACTGAGTGAGGAGGATTGTTTATTCTAAGAGACACTTAGCAAAAACTGTGCCTTTTTGATATTACTGATTACTGATTTTTTATATTTATATTTTTGCGAATTTTTATATATATACTATCATAAACTGTTATTAATTAACGTTTTAATTATTTTTGGCGTCTAATATCCCAAGCGGCGTGACCCGGGTGGATAATTAGATAGATTTTGGCAAGCTTGAATTAGAACATCTGTTTCAGTTTGATTTTGCATTTTTTAATTATTTAAACACTTTTCTGATTTTTTGCTATTTTTATTAATATATATTTTATCATATTTTTAATTACTTTCTAATTAATTAATATTTACATATTTTATTCTAATTAATAAAAAGATATTCATTTAGTTAGTTCGATTTTAGGCTAAGTAAATATTGAATTTTGATTTTAAAGTTGTTTACGTAAAAAGACTTTACTGTTGCAGTCACAGTGTTTTTTATAATTTAACAAATACGAGATATTTGTTAATTTGATTAATTTGAGCATAAACTAATTAGTGAGCAAAAGACAGTACATAGGTATTTGTTTTCATTTAGCTGTTTAAGTGGAAAACACTGTTGAGCAAACTTAAAAAACTTCAAGTACACACTTATAGTGACAGTGCATAGTGTTTTCTTAAAGACGTTTCGACTTGAGATCGAAAGGTGACATATTTAGTGGTGTATGGACTTAGAAAAGCCTGCACACGGCAAGAGCCATAAATTGATAGGACTATATAAGTAAATAAATCCTTAAGATTGTATATATATATATATATATATATATATATATATATATATATATATATATATATATATATATATATATGTGTGCATTAATTACGTTAGATTTTCAAAATGCATTTAATAGTGCTTCGTGGAAACTGATCCTAGAAGAATTGAGAAAACGCAGCATTGATGAGAGCCTAATTAGGATTATTGCTTTTTACCTGTCAGAGAGATCGTGTTAGAGAACAATGAAGACTCTAAACGCCTGAAGATCAGCAGCGGTGTCCCGCAGGGGTCAGTGCTAGGACCGACCCTATGGAAGATACTATACGACTTTTCCGAATTGAAATGCCCAAGGGCGTATCTCTGGTGGGTTTTGCTGATGATATTGCGGTAGTTGCCAGATCTGATGAACATAGCAAACACTGGACTACTACGTATAGCAAATTGGATGGAAAGGAAAAAATTGAAACTAGCCCCAGAAAAAACAGAGGCTATCCTTCTCACGTGCAAAAGAAAGATAAGGCCAATATCATTCAGTGTGCAAGGCAAAGCTGTAGGTATAAGTAAAGCCATAAAATATGGAATTCCGTTTGACACTAAAATGACTTTTGGCGAACAAGTTAACAAATCCATTGAAAAGGCGGAAAAACAGTCTCAGCGCTGAATTCTATTATGCCAAACATAGGCAGACCTCGATCATTCAAGAGGAGGCTTCTTTCAAATGTGGTTCATTCTCAAATCTTATACAGTGTACCAGCATGGTACACTGTTGCAGAAAACAAGAAGACTTTGTAAAAGCTTACGAGAGTACAAAGAGGGATATTGCTTAGGATGTGCAGCGCTTATAGAACTGGAAGAGCGGAAGGCATAGGAGTCGTTTCGGGCATAGCACCCATAGAACTGCAGGCTAAAGAGAGAAGAAAAAGGTATCTAAGGGTGGACAAAGAACAAGCCAAAGAAAACCTAGTGAACAGCTGGCAAGCCAAATGGGACAATGGCAAATATGGGCGCTGGACAAATCGCCTAATACCCAACATTCAGAGGTGGACAAATAGACCATATGGTGATGTGGACTACTTTTTAACCCAAGCGTTATCGGGTCACGGGTGCTTTTGTAAATACCTGTATGACCGTGGAAGAGCAGACTCGTGGGAGTGCACATTCTGCAAGCAAGATAGCGTTGAACACGCCATTTTTATCTGTCCTAGATGGAATGAAGCTAGAGAAATATTTGAACAAAACACCGGAACTCTATTTAGTGCATAGAGCATGATGAATTGTCTAACGAAAGGTGAGCTAACATGGATTGAAGCATATAAGGTAATAAAAACCATAATCGAAACAAAGTAGAGATCCGCTAGACCATAGAAGAGAAAACCTAAGTTGAAGACGGCCCCCAGTATCGAAGTAATGTGAAAACGGAAGATATATAGATATATATAGAAAGATATATATATATATATATATATATATATATATATATATATATATATATATATATATATATATATATATATATATATATATATATATATATATATATATATATATATATATATATATATATATATATATATATATATATATATATATATATATATATATATATATATATATATATATATATATATATATATATATACATAGTAGTAGTCAGCCATGGAAAAACAATTGTTGTGCTTTTCTATTCAACATGACAGCTGATTTGAAACTTTTAAATTAAAATAAAATAACACTCAAAAGCTGATATTCTCAATTTATTTTATATTCGCGGAGAATGTTACAAAACATTTAGCGCCAATGAACAAGAGAAAATTGAAGAGGATTGAAACGAAATTTTTCCGTTTCGGAAAAGTTAAAGTTATAAAAAAATGTAACTTTTTTTTACATTATTTTTAACCATATCTACTAAGTTCGAGACTGTTCTAAACTTTCCATCACCTCTACCGACACAATTGACGACGTTTCGCCCTATATGGGGTTCATCAAGCCAATGCAGCCGCGTGGTAGAGAAATTAACTGTATATAAAAATATAAAAATATATATATATATATATATATATATATATATATATATATATATATATATATATATATATATATATATATATATATATATATATATATATATATATATATATATATATATATATATATATATATATATATATATATATATATATATATATATATATATATATATATATATATATATATATATATATATATATATATATATATATATATATATATTGACAACTAATAGAAATTGTTGTTCCTATAATAAGATTTCTATATATGGCTGATTATATTTGTGGGCTTACAGGTACTTGATCATCAATCACACAATATTACTTTGAAATTTGTTTAAATATTTTTTATCCTGTCATTTGTTCTCAAAAATCACTCATTTATCATAATATTTGTAGCTTCATAACGTATAGGAATACAGGTGCTATTATTTGTTTTCCTATATCGTTGTGTTCGTGCAGGTTATACATTTTAGTGTCATTTATAAACATCTCAATCTCCTAAATTAATTTTGACTATTAGTACTAAAATCTTGATCTTGATAAAATTTTGATTTCAAATACTTTAATTACAGTTCTAATATCTCGATAAACAGTCATACATAACTTTTGTGTCTCCATTTAATTTAAAAGTACATATATTCATAATTGCCTATTGCTTTGAGACATATACCAAAGTAACTGTTTTTCTTATCTATTCGCTTTTTGTGTTCCAGACTTGTGAATTATTAGTAACACTTATCGTTTACGCAGCTCTCTTTTAATTACTAAGTCACTTTTGATTATTACGACTGGTAAATGCAGAGTTACTGTCATTTGTATCCTTTATATTTTGAATTATTATAAGTTAAGTTAAAATTAAATCTTTTTAAATCCTAAATTTGAAATATCACATTGACTAGCAAGCGTTCTAATTTTTATCTTATGACGTACCTTTTATTGCATCTGCCAATATAGCGCAGATTTTATTTGTGCTTATCTGCTTCTGCAAATATAAGGCAGATTTGATTGTGTCTTTTTAAGACATTTTTGTTTAAAATGAGAATTTAAAATAAATGCTTGAAGTAAATTGTCTTTTGTTTCTTCTGTAGATATTTAGCGAGATTAAGTTTAGTATATACATATATCGTATCTCTTTTATCTTTTGGTCATCCAGACCATTTTTAAGAAGCTGAAATTTGACAAATATCGATCTCACACCCCTTATGCCTCCGCAATTAAAATTATACTGAGCAGCTCGAGGGCAAACCCAAGAAATAAAATAATTAATGTTTATGGAAATTAAACAACTTTTAATTTAAAAATAAATAATAAAACAATAAACAATTAAAATTGTATTTAAGTGGCACCTGCAACGTGGGGCTTTTAGAAAAGCTTTTAGATCACTGATTTTAATGTCACAGGTACAATAAAGCCTGACGTCAAATTCTTTATAACTTTGAAATTTCAGTCTAAAGAGTGGACTTATTTTTTTTATATTATCTTTGGTGTAAATGCCCATCAGTTGTTAATTTGTATTGAGTCGGGTTTAATTTAAACATCAATAAAGAGGCAAAAGTGAAATTATAACATCAAAATTTATGTTTCAATTATCGTTTGTAACTTTATCTTTTTATCTAATAGCTTGTTATTTTTTTGTCAAGTTAAGGTAAAATTAATCCAAAAATCCTACATATAGACAAAGTGGACTGTGAACTCACCATTAGAGAAATCTGTACCATGTAATCGAGAATTGAAACGATCAATACTGAGAGGTCATCTCATTTGTGAGCTAAACTCTAGAATCAAACATCCAGAAGTTCCTATGAATTTCGATGAATAAGTGGACATATGTAAGAGAAAACTTGTTTTATTTTCAGGTGTTAATAATTTTAGTTCAATTGACCTTAAAAATGCATTTTGGCAAATTAAATTAAGTAAGGATTGTTGTGCTAAAACTGCTCTTTCAGTAGTAGGTCGTGGCCATTTTGAATTCGTTAGAATGCCGTTTGGATTGTGTAACGCAGGTCAAACAATGCAAAAACTCATAAGACAGATTTTTTCCATCCTCAATCGAAAAAAATATTTTTGTCTAGTTAGAAGATTTAATAATAATAAATAGCTCATTTTCTGATCATATAAAGTTTAACATTAAATCCTAAAAAAAGTCAGTTTTGTAAGCCTAGTTTAGCATTTCTTGAGTATGTAGTAGACAAGAATGGACTGCATGCAAACCCCGAAAAGGTTCAACCATATGTGAGTATGAAAGACCAAAAACTTTCACTCAAGATAAGAGGTATATAGGAATGGCCTCATATTACAGAAGGTTTATAAATGATTTCTCTGACTTAATAATAACATTAAATAATTTAATTAAAGGTCGCAAAAAAAGACAAACAGTAATTTGGACTAGTGATGCCGAAGCTTTTCAAAATATTAAAAAACGTTTAATGTCTACTCCAGTTCTAAGAAATCCGGATTTTTCTAAAGTATTAACAATTCAAACAGATGCTTCTAATTACGCTATCGGAGCAGTTCTAACACAGGGTGAGGGTGGAAATTAACAGGTAATCTCTTATTACTAACTAACTAACTTTTAATACCAAAAGAAAATATATTAAGATTTTAAACAATATCATGATAGTTCTTTATCCGATCATTTTGGCTTTAAGAAAACTTTTAATAAAATGTTTGAACAAAGCTTTTGGTTGAATAAGTTCTGCTCAGTAGTAGTAGTAATAGTAGTGTAGTAGTGTACTCCTGTATTTTTTTTGGAATTTGAATGTTTTGTTATTGTTTTAATGTCTATGTTCGGTACTGTTCTGAAACTTAAGAGAAACTGAGTTTTTTGGTAAATAAACCAAAATCATTGTCCTCTGAATAAATTAGTAAACTGGAAAATTAGAACCCAAATCTAATTTATAGGTCAAAAACACATTTATAAAAAGGACTACGATTTATTATTTATCTTCAACCTTCTCTGCAGAGTAGGCAAATTAACTGATAAGAAGCCAGGGATTACTGTGATTTACTTATTATATTATTTTTGCTCAGCCTAATTGGCATATTATCAGTTTAGATATTTTGCCATTGTCCACTGTTTCTCAGAGCTTTAGGGAATCCCTTTTTTGTGTGTAATGTTTTGATTGGGAGGTTATTGACCTTTGTTGATTTGTTTGTTTATACATGTGCTGGACTTATACCAATGCTATCCGATAAGTTCTATGGTTTGCTGCTGAACTGAGTAGGTAGTTATACCTTGAGTTGTTGGATGCCTCAGGTTCTTACTAGTGCAGTGTAAGTTTATATTGTCTTTGGTCATTCTGGTCATATGCGAAACACTTTTTTTTAGAAATATTTATAATCAACAGCAAGTTATGGCACGAGCGGGGATCGTATAAGCCAAATTTTGAATAGAAGTACTTTTGCTGTTGATTATAAATATTTCTAAAAAAAAAATATTTCACAGTTTAAAAAACTGATCTAGCCTAAATACTGTTTTTCGTGGACAATATTATCAGTAATAACAGCAATAATATTAAACCACCTTTCTCAATAATACATAATGGTAAGGAAGGATTCAATTGGCACATTTAAATGCTGCAGCGAAGGAAAGGAATTAACATCATACTACTATCTATTCTGCTGTACAATTCAGCACAGAATTTGCATAGAAAGAAAGAGCGTGATATATATTAAGTGACATAGGATATACTGTAGTAAAAAATGCGAGGAATTTGCTGCGGAAAATTTTAATGATACTGAAAATGAACAGATGATTGAACTTAGGAGGATTATCACTCAACTGGGCACAAAACTGAAGGATCAAATGCTAGCCTTGAATAGAACGAAAGGGAACTCTACACGTTTTGAATCGAGACATTGAAGAACAAAAACTAAGAATACAAATCTTGGAAAATCAAGTGGCAGGTGAATGCAGAAGGAGGATCGAAGAAACTGAGTCAATCGAAAATAAATATTATAGAGAAAAAGATAGACGAAGTGGTAAAAAGGGAACTATCCGCAATTGAAAATTAAACAAAAATGAACAGAATATTTGAATCATACAGAAGAAACCTGGAAGAAAGCCTTGAGGAAATATATAGCAAAAACCCCGACAAGAACACGCAATCTAAATCTTCTACTAACAAGACATAGCGAGGAAGATATCAAAAAATTTATAACTGGAAAAAATACAAAAATTACTGAACTAGAGAAACATTTAGAAAAAGCTCAATACTTACTAAAGGCCGTTTTACATGCTGCAATTCTTCTTTGCAATATGCAATAGTTTTGAACAAAGGCATGCGCAGTTTGACAAAAGGTACAAATGTCTTGCCACTGCGCATGCTTTTGTTCAAGACTATTGCAACTTGCAAGAAAGAATTGCAGCATGTAAAACGGCCTTAAGAAAGGAAAAAGATAGTCGATTTATTGCTGACGAAGAGTACAAGTCATCCATATTGGGACTAAAGGCTAGAATAGGCAGGATAAATGTTATGAATGACAGTCTTAAAAAGACTCTGTAGAGCCTAGAGAACCAAAGAAAAGAACTAAAAAAGAGACTACAAAAGTTTGAAGCGACAAAAAATAGTGATAAACAGATAACAGAAAAAGAAAATGATATTAATTTGAGAGCAGATTCTAATGAAGGACAAAAAATACGCCAGGTGTTGTTTCTCGGAGGCAGCACATACAACCACTGGAAAATATTGAAATCTGTAACTGATAGCACCTTTGTTACAAACAGGCAATACTCGAAAAGCAACCTACTAGAAGACTTATTGGATTATAAAATTATATTCACCACTAACGAAAATGCAGAAGAGGAAAAATTACCAAAACCCAGGTTCTAAAAAACTTACTAGAAGGTTCGAAAAACACAAACCTCATAATAGTGGGAGCATGCTCTGTGGCAAACAAACTTGTTCTGAACCGATTTATCAAACAGCAAAATGAACAAATAGCAAACTCCATCAAAAGCTATCATAAAGCTAATTACATAGACTGCAACAAAAATAGTAAGTCACTTTTACGTTAACGTAAACAGCAACGAAAAGACATACACCGATCTATCAAATACCTGCTACAAACGACATCGCTGGTCATAACAAAAACAACAAAGCCCAAATCGGATCTGTAAACAAAACAAATGCCAAAGAAACAGTAAATATTGTATTTCCCAGTCCGCCACAAACTTCCTTGAACTCATAGATAAAAATACATCATGAACGTTCAAAATATCGCAAATAAACTAAATGCACTGGAAATACTTACTCATGAATACAAATCTGATATTTTTTGTACCACTGAAACATCCCACCATATAGAATAGTTAATATGATAATTCCAAAATATGAACTAACTCCTATTATTGCAGAAATATAAACCAGCACGGAGGATGCGCAATATACGTAAAAGAGGTTAACGATTTTGCAGTGGAAAGACATATCGAATGCTGCGCTATTAAAAATATCACACCCACGGGAAAAATTACGATTTTTTTAATCTACAGACCTCCTTCGGGGCATGTTGACACATTTATAACACAAACTTCATGTCTTCTGACATATGTTGCTAGTATCTGCTCACATATACTAGGTGGAGACTTGAACATTGATTACCCACAGAAGACAAACAGGAATTATGAGTTGCTCTATGACCTGTTGGAATCTTTCAACCTGACAGAGTTTAGTGACCAACCTACACGGATTTGCATAACAAGTAGAGGCACCTGGTTTACCTCAATAAATTATAGGGCAACTAATATACGGAGAGAACTTATAAACTATAGAATCGTCGAGGCTCACATTTCAGATCACTGTTTGCAGCTAGTGAAGGTAAAATGCACTCAACAGGAGCCACCCAAATCACGTCAAGCTATATAAAAGAGGATTATCAGAGAAAATAACTTACGAAACCTAAAAAGTAGCATTGAAAGGGAAAACTGGGATGAAATAATAAAGAATAGTGACGACGACTTCTTTCAAATATTTTTACAGCACTTTCATTTAGCCTGTTCAAAGAGAACAATCAATCCCAAGGTACACAGTTCGAACTGGATAGCTGACGAAATAAAACATAAGAAACAAAACCTAAAAGATTTATATGATCTAGCTACGAGAACGTGTAACAATGATATTCTAGATAGACCACTACAAACAAAAAAGAGAGGATAGAAAATGTCTAAAGCAGCAAAAGGCAAATTACTACCAGAACAAAATCGAAAATTCCGCGAACAAGCCTAAACAAATATGGAATATCGTCAACAGTCAAAAAAACAAACAAAGCCAATTAGAATCATCATCGACGAGCAAGAAATAACCGATGATAAGTGGCGAAATGGTTTCAGAATAAATCTATCCACCACCCCAACATTGACTAAAATGCAACATTCAATATTCTTACAGCCAGCAACAGAAGAAGATGTCTAAGATATCATTTTCAATTAAAAAACAAAAAATCAATCGGAGTTGATGGAATTCCAACAAATGTTAATAAATATTGCATTCACAACTGGAGTATTTCCATCAGCACTAAAAACAGCCACCGTAATACCCGTGTTTAAAAAGGGAAAATCAACAAATACGGAAAACTATAGGCCCGTGGCATTACTTACCATCTTCTCCAAAATATTTGAAAGAGCCCAATATAACAGGCTCATGGAATATTTAAAACACTTCAATTTAAATGGAAATCATCAACATAGATTTGACTGCGACTCTGGAACTTACTGAATTCATTCACTAAAAGCTTGAAGCTGGTCGAATAGTGATTGGGCTTTTTTTCGATCTGTGCAAGACATTTGATATACTTAATTTTTAGTTCATCGAAAGCAAACTATATAATATAGGCTATAAGCGCTCTCGCTTATAGAATCATTTTTGTTTGATCACAAATTGTTAATAAAACTTAACAGCTGCACTTCAGAAGAACATGACATTAATATAGGCACACCGCAGGGATCAGAGTTGGCTCCCTTGGTATTTTTACTTTTTGTAAATGATATGAGTTTTCCCGAGGTAACAATTAAGTTTGCTGATGATACTTCTGCTGCCATTTCTAGAGAAATGAGGCTGATGCATTAATGGAAATTAAAGAAGCCTGTGAAAACATGAAAACCTGGTGCTCTACCAATCAGTTATAAAAACGGCCGGTCCAGTATCTCAGAAGATGTGCAGTTAAATGTGTTACTATCAGTTGAAGAGAACAGCCATAAAGCTAGTCGCACTATTGCTACCGAAAACAATATTAGTAAAGGATCTGTACTGAAATAATTACATAAAAATAAATGGCATCCTTATAACGTTCAGTTAGTTCACGAACGGGATGACCCGGATAGGAGAATGCAATTGTGACATAATGATGGAGAATGTGTTAATGACCCTCAATTTTCACGACGAATTTTGTTTTCCGATGAAGCAACGTTTTGCCTAAACGGAAGTGTAAATAGACAAATATATCGACATTGGGCTACAGAAAACCCGCATTGGATAATGAATTGCCACACACAATACCCCCAAAAAGTAAATGTATGGGCTGGAATGATTGCAAACAGAATCTTGGGTCCCCTCTTCTTTGAAGAGAGCTTAACTGGAGAAAGATATCTAGAATGTTTAACATTCGACTTGATACTTGCGATTGCTGTATTGTATCCAAATCCAGTAGATCCCGATATTCCTAACGATACTTTATGGTATCAACAGGATGGAGCACCAGCCCATTATACTAGCCCGGTTCGTGAATATTTAGATACTATTTTCCCTAGTAGGTGGATTGGTAGACGGGGTCGGATAGAATGGCTTGCCAGATCCCCTGACTTGTCCCCGTTAAATTATTATCTATGGGGTTACCTAAAATCTACAGTGTATGTTAACATACCCAACAATATTGATGACCTTAGAGACTGACAGGAAATTAGATTTATAGAAACTTAAGTAGTGCACAATGTTTTGCAAGAATTTGAAGATCGCCTAGGATATTGTCAGGATGTTGCTGGTGATCAAGTTCAACAATTTTTAAATTAATATTACATAATTTTATTATCTAGACGTTTATTATGTAAAGTTAAGCCTTCTTTAATAAAACTGATTTTTTATACAACTTAATTTAGACATATTATGTAGATTACGATACTTGAAATGTGATCAAAATTTTCCGTAGGATCCAAAAATAAAATAAAAAATGGGACATTCTATTTTAAAAAATTAAGTTAACTCTCATAAATTGCTTTTGATTTGATACATGAAATTATAATAAAAAAACGGTAATAAAAATTAAAAATCGACGGGTCCAAGCATTTTCCCGAGAAGAAAGTACCTTATTTTAAATGAATTTATTCCAACCTTTTCGTCCTCATTGTGTGTGTATATATATATATATATATATATATATATATATATATATATATATATATATATACATATAAAATTCTGTTCGTAAATATTTTGATATACACACGCACATCCACATTTTTGTTAAAATAATTTTCTCGTCTAAAAAGTCGAAAAAAACATATTTTTGGAAAATTTTGCGATTACACCAGCCTATATAGCCTATATAGTGTATTAATAATTTATATGAAAAAGCAAACATTTAAAAAAAACACAAACAAATATATTGGTAAACAGGTAAACATCCCCGATTGATATTTAAATTAAAACACCTATATAGCTCGAAATATCAAATTTGACAGCGAGTTAGCAGAATATAATGTTTTCATCATGCTCCGGTTGCACTAACCGCTGGTCTAGCACTGGTCTGCCAGATAATGACGTCTTGATTGCGTCATGTTTAGTCATTAGTAAATGATTAATTGTGTTTTGATTTTGCAAAAAAATAGTAACTAATATGGAAAATCAATTAGCACTTTATGTACAAAAGTTTATTTTTTAATAGCAATCCTGTTATAAGCAATTTGTCATTTTTCATGAAACTTTTAACACCAACCTTAATATATGCAAAAAATCCAAATAATATCAAACACAGAACCAGAGACAACACTAGAAGACTATAAAAATCATATATTTAATGATAAAAATAAATAATTTCGTGGTTTCCAATTTGTAAACAAACCCCCATATTTTGTTTATATGTCCTCGACATGGTTAACAATTTGACAGACCAGTTATCAAATCATTAAGCCGAAGACGTCACTACATGCATCGTGAATTCTTGCGGTTCGAAGCGGTTAGCCAAACCGGAGCATGGTGAAAGTTTCTTTTTTACAACCAACTCAAATCAGAAAACTCGGTTAAATATTCTAAACAGCAATTAAGTTTTGTCCGACCGGCTGTATATGTATGAGATGGCAAACTAAAGTTTATAAAACCAGCTTTGCCTACTTTTATTAATTGTATTATAATTACGTTCATTTGGTAAACAAAATTAAACATCAACCGTATGTTAGAGTCTAATAAATTTTCTGCTGGATCTGAAAAATGTATTCTACTTTACGGTCGATGTTTTTTACCGCCTATGGATCCATATTGGAGATATTTGCTAATTTTTGGATCCATATCGTGTTAAAAAAATCGACTTGTCAAAATACAATATTAACCTGGCAGTAAAGTCCTCCCCAGGTCTTTTAAGACATACCCCATTTCTGTGTCAATGTACTTTAAAAATAAAAAATGTGCTCTTTGGTTTTTAAGTTAGAGTTTCTGGTATTTAGGTACATTTTGGAATTAAATGGTAAATCGGAAAGTTGTAGGAGATAGATTAAGGTTTTTAATTAGGTTATGTTTTTATTAAAAATCTAAGTATATTCTTTTATATTCACGATCAAAATAAATTCAAAAAATTGTAACTTAGCTTTTGTCCGGTAGGATCCTCTTTTTCGAATGAAAAAAATTAGTTCTTCACATGCAAGTAGTTTTTTTCGTGAAACGTTTAGCTCCAAACTTGAAACGCAGTTTTGTACCCTTTTGCCTCCTCATTAATTTTGCCTGAAGGTACGTCTCAACTAATTTTAGCAAGCAACATAAGAAAAAAATTCCTAAACTTCGGGCCCACCCATTATCAATAGGATTCATAAGTCCGCAAAAAGGAACACTTTCTAAAAATTCCAAATCAATACCTCAATTTTTCGACAGTTATCGTTATATACGACACTCTAAAAAACTCGAAAAAAAAAGTTTTTATCAATAGACGGAAAATAATGATAAAATGATAAGAAAATCCGTTTGATACTGTTCAAGAGCCCCAAAGTGCGCTCTAAAAAAGTTTATCTAAAACCGTCTCCGATATATCGACCGAAAGTTAAACAGTGCAGTTTGACACCACGCCGTCGACGAATACGGAAACTTTGAAAAATAGCGCGAACAATATAATACACGCGTGTCGAGTATTATAACAAGCTAACCACAAAGATTATTTTTACACGACTTGGCTCAGATCGATTAACCTATACCGGAAATAACGGCGCACAAAATATCATTATATGGCAAACTTAATTCGTACCGCATTTTGGCGACGACACTACTTTTCTTTTTGGAGACTTTATATAGCATATTAAGGTTTTTATTATACAGCATTTAGGTAAATCACAACCCACAGGCTAGCCATAACGAAAAGTTTTGGCAAGCGTTTGGTGAGACAGTTCAATTACCAAATTATGCAAAGTGGAACCCCAGTAAGTGGAAATAATTCAAATAAAACATTTAATATAATGTATTATTTATAATGAACAGCAAAAGTTATGGTACGAGTGGGGATCGAACCCGCACCTCTAGATCACTAGTCCATGGCTCTAACCAATTGCGCTATCGTACCACTGATAAGCAATCCATTAGAACTTGGACATATTCAAACCCACCAGTATCATAACCATTGTTGATCCTGTCAAATATTCTAACCTTATGGCGCGGCGTTCCTGACTGGACGTCAAATCTGACATCGCTATTAGGTATCGTCCATATTAGTACCTAATAGCGATGTCAGATTTGACATCCAGTCAGGAACGCCGCGCCATAAGGTTAGAATATTTAGCAGGATCAATAATTGAAAAATTAATCGACTTACCTGAAGGATGATTAATTTTAATTATGTGAACAATCTCCTCCGAAAAGATTACATAACACATGTAGTTTCCATTTCTATGCCGGACGATCACAAGTTTAAAGCGATAAAATTCCAAGCCACTGACTCACCAACCCTGTCGTACACCTATACTGGATGATCCGACGGCTATCCTATCAGTTCATTTCGGACTAAATAGTTTGCTAAGTTGGGTAAAAGAATTATTAAGTAGGGTGGGTATGGGTATGTAATCTTTTCGGAGGAGATTGTTCACATAATTAAAATTAATCATCCTTCAGGTAAGTCGATTAATTTTTCAATTATGCTTCACAATCTCCTCCTCAAGATTACATAACACATGTAGATGTTTAAAGAAGGCAACTATTTAGTATTTAGTAAACGGTAATTAACCTATATTATGTAAATAATACTTTGAACTTTTACAAAAACAAAAGTAACGAACAGAAAAATAATAATATTTTATAAGTACTTATGTGCTTACTTAAATAATATAATAAAGTAATAATCAAATAACACGTATTGACAAACAAGGAATAATATAAATGATAACAAATACCTAATAATATGCAAATAATAATATACTGATATAATGATACAACCATTTGTAATATTATTCTTTCAAATTTAAGGGTATATTGGACCCTTTAAAAATACCATTTACGAAGCTAGTTGTTGCAGCAGTAGGCCGGTTATAAAATCGGTTAAATATATTAGATTTTTTCGACCACCCTGCGGCTTTCCGTATTACCTCTATATTAGTGCCACCACGTAAGGCTGTTGAGGTTGAAGCGTGTCTGAAACTGTATCCCTTAAATATATTCGTATCTATCCGCTTTCTTTTAAAACGTATTTTAACCACCTACTTAATGTTTGGGTGGTTGCAGGATGATGTGGTTTTTTATAAGTTAATATTAATTTAGATTCATTGCGGGGACGCAATGTTTCGGTTTTTTCTAAGTAAAATAAAATTGTACTTGCAACACATAATTCTGGCTTTGATTTAAAAAACGGAAATTCCAATACTGGTTGAGGTTTATTTATTATTCTAGACGTTTTTATTTTATTCGAAATTTTTATCTTTATTATATTTTCAAAAACAAAAATATCATGAATATTTATTTTCGAGAACGTTTGAATTCTATGACCCGTTGTTAAAGCTAAAAGTGATATAGTTTTAAGTGATAGATGAAATAAAGTTAGAGATTCCAAGGGATACATTTTTTCTAAATAACAAAGAACTGGGAATGGATCCCAAGTTGTATCATATCTAGGCTTACTCGGCCTTACATAAATCTTTTAATATAGTTTTTATCTGACTCTGGTATATTCAATATTAAACTTAGAGCAGCCCTGTAAGAATTAATCGTAGCATAAGATATCCCGGTATCGAATACATTACTTAAAAATGTGACTAACTGAGTGAGGTTATACACATAAGGGTCTTGGTTATTACTCAAAGAAAAATGCCACCATCTTTCTAAATATGTGGAGTATTGATTTAACGTTTTTTCTGTTATGGAGGCCAAGATAGCCTCAATCCCTGATTCTGGAAAGTTTCTTGATAGAAAAGATTGCCGGATACACAGCCTACCACCAGGAAAAGGTCCTTCCAGAGTGGATGGCGGTCTCTTAAGCACTTCGCGTTTAGTTGTGTGGCAAAAAGATCGATAGCTGGTTGTCCAAACTTATTACAAATGATATCAAAACATGTTTTATTTAAAGCATATTCTGCTTCAATTGACAAGGACCTCGATTCGCTATCTGCAATGTAATTATCTTTAGTATTTATATATGAAGCAAAGATAAATAATGTCCTCTCTTGACACCATTCCCATATAAGTTTAGTTATTTTATTAAGTTTTTTAGATTTAGTACCCCCCATTTTATTTATATATGACACTGCTGTGGTATTATCTAAACGAATGAGAATGTTGCAGTGAGAAAGATTTTTTCCAAATGACTTCAACACGTTAAAGGCTGCTAGAAGTTCTAGATAATATATATTATTATGAATTTCTCTTTTATTCCAAAACCCATGAATTTTTTCCCCCTTACAGTGACCACCCCAACCTCTGAGGGATGCGTCTGATGCCATAATAATGTGGTATTTATATTTATTTATTGACCTAACCGCCGTTTTAATGTTATCAATCCACCATAAAAAATCTTTTTGTAAATGTTTTGGCAAAATCATAGTCGCATCAAAATTTCTCTTGTTAATGTTTAGTGCTGTATTTTTAACCATTTCGAACTGCGTTGTATAAAGCCATTGTCATATTCTGAGAATTAAAAATAAACCCTAAATATGTACATTTTCTATCCGGGATTAAACTACTTTTTGTTGTGTTTATGATAAACCCAAAGGTGCCTAGTGTCTTTGTTACTTTCTTTGTATAAAACATACATTCGTCGTATGAGCGCCCTATACAAATGATATCATCTAAAAAGGATAATAAAGTTACTCCTTGTTCTCTTAAATGTTTTAATATTGGCTTTAAGATTTTTGAAAATGTGAGCGGAGCAGATGACAAGCCAAATGGGAGGCAATTAAACTGATAAACCTTTTTATTAAATATAAATTTTAGATATTTGCGATGTTGTACATAAACGGGAATTAAATAGTATGCCTCCTTAAGGTCGATTGTAGTAAAAAAGCAATCTTTATAAATTAGTTTAATGAGCGTTCGATAATCGTCCATCTTAAAATGTGGAGGTGATAGAAATTTATTAAGCTTTTTTAAGTTTAAAATGAAACGATAAGAACCGTCTTTCTTTGGTGTTAAAAAATATGTTGAGTAAAAATCGCCTTTTGTTTTCTTACTAACAGATATTGCCCCAATTTTTTCAAGATGTTTAATATTTTTTTCTAACTCGTTTATTTCAGTTTTTGACCTTTTTTGAGTCGAAAAATGTTTTTGATATGGCCTTTTGGTAAAGGGTATTTTATAACCTGATATACATTGAATTATATGATTATTGGAGGTAACTTTTTCCCATGTGGGAACAAATTGTTTTAATCTACCTCCTATTACATAATGTCGTACCTCTAGTGACGGGCCTGGTAATGTTTGTTCCTGTACGTCTTGTTGCTGGGGCTCCGCTTGTCCTTCCATGCTCCATGTTGTTGTCTTGACTGGTTGTGCTCCTTTCTCCCCCCCGGCCAATTTTTGACGGGCCCGGTTGTATGTTGGGCGCTTGAAGTTTTTTGGATACATTTTACTAGTGCCGGGTTTGGGTCCTGGTCTGACCAGCTCCGAGCTTGTTTTCTTCACCGATTGCAGTGTTTTGAGTCTGTCTTCTAGTTTTTCCCCATATAAGAAGCCATCCAATTCCGATTTTTCTACGGCTTTTTTCACATTTATATTAAGAGAAGGCCCAATTAGGTACCTTCGATGCAGAGACATTGAATGATGAAGGTCTGTTAACATCTTACCCACATCAACTAAAACCGGCAAGGCTGTATTGTCTTTTTCACCCTTTATGATCATCTCAGTCATGGGAATTCCTATAGCCGCCAATATGCTTCCCATGTGTTCTTGTATTTTTGCCAAGTAACTGTCCTGTTTACTGATTACTTCTGCAAGAGATTCCGCAATTTCTTCATTTAAAATGGGGGCCTTTAGTAGTGGACAATTTGAGCTAATTGGATATTTCTCTAATAGAGCCTTTCGAGAATCTTTGTCCAGGCCATTCTTTAAGATTGGAGTCCATCGGGTGATTAATTCGTCCTTGAGAGGAGGCCCTGATTTACTGGTCACTGTGGGATCTTCTCCTAGGAGGTTTATCATTTCTTCATCCATTTGAGTCGGTTGCATAGTATTCTCAGCCACCGCCACCTCTTGATTAACCGGTTCTTGGCTATCCTCTGAGCTGCACTCGCTCTCCAAATCCCTGGATGATGATGATGATGATGAGTCCTCGGAATCTTAAAGAATAACCGAAAAATACTTTATCCTACCAGTCATGTTATTGGCTCATCTATAGTAGTGAGTAATAGGCTTACATACATACATATATACATGCGTACATACATACATACACATACACATGTATGTGACATATATTATCCACGGTAAAAATAGAAAAGAAAAAATGTTTTGTAATAATCTTAATATGATAATATATTAGAAATTCAATATGTATATAGCCTTATTTATCGGACAAATGCTGCCCTGTGTTTATTTATCTGATAGTTCGGTAAAATATGCTCCACCTTACAAAAACATCACACAAAGCATAACGACAAATATTTGTCGATTTAAAGTACGCAGACAGAATTTTCTGCTGCTCAGCAATTAGCAATTAGGGTATTTCTTGCCAAAATTTAATGCTAATACCACAAACTATATTGTCTGAATTTTCAGACTTATAATAAGAGCTCGACATTTGATAGAGCTTGTTTGACTACCAATCATGTGATTGGCCCATCAATAATCATTAATATTATCAAAGATTTGTATTAATTAAATCAGCGCACAGAGGCAATAATTGTCTAAGGATCTCTTAAGAGAACACTAAATAAACATGTAATATCAAGCCTGTTTAGCTAGATTACCAATCATTTTATGACTGGCCCGTCTATTAACAATCCTAGGAAATATTATTTATAAATTAAATCAACGCACAAAGGCAATACTATTTTTAGTGCATTTTAATAATCCATTCCCTAAAAACAACACCGAGTACGTATTATTCTTTATAAGGCTTACCAGATAATAGCATTCTTAATAGTTTTTTAAGTTTCCTTTTCTTTTGTACACTATGGCTCTTGCGTTTAGGCATTTTTACGTCGCAAAACTGTTTACACGCCCGCACAAAGAAATGAACTGATAGGATAGCCGTCGGATCATCCAGTATAGGTGTACGACAGGGTTGGTGAGTCAGTGGCTTGGAATTTTATCGCTTTAAACTTGTGATCGTCCGGCATAGAAATGGAAACTACATGTGTTATGTAATCTTGAGGAGGAGATTGTGAAGCATAATGGTTATGATAATGGTTTTGAATATGTACAAGTTCTAACGGATTGCTTGTCAGTGGTACGATAGCGCAATTGGTTAGAGCGATGGACTAGTGATCCAGAGGTGCAGGTTCGATCCCCGCTCGTACCATAACTTTTGCTGTTGATTCTAAATATTTCTACAATTATATTTCACAGTTAAAAAATAAACTAATAAAATACCTCTTTTCATAATGTATTATCATATAAAGCACTTTGTTCATTATATTATAGGAACCCTGGTGTTTTTTTTTTTAATAAAAAATATTTAAAATTACTATGCGTTACTTACTTATACTCTGTCTTAACTCCACCAAGCAGGCAATATGGATCGGCAAACAACCATCGTGATATGGGTCGGTTTTTAATATGTAGTCAGTCAAATTTATACAATTATGGTAATCACAGTTATAATAAAACATCTCCGCCTGCGAGACCAGCAATTCCAATCCTTCTTGAAGCATATGCAGTATTATGTTCTCACTAGAATCTACATGCATTTTGTCAATAACCTGAGACTTGGATTTAGTATTTTTTTCGTTATTTTGTGCAACCATGGGAGTACTTATTGAGGTAGGAGTGGCGTGTAAGCTAGGGGAAGAAGGCAACGATTTAATGCATCCAGGGGTACCAATATTTATTTTGTTATTTATCAGTACTATTGGAGTGTGATATTTTTTCAGTTTCGACTCAAACAGTAACCTAATAATCTCTGCTTCATCAGGAGTGCACTGATCAGCTATTGGTATAGATCGGAGAAGCTCTTGCTCTAAAATTAAAACAGAATGTACGTGTATATTTAACTATATGTTGAGTTAAAAATTTTACTGAGTGCTAAATTCACTATTTATCAGTATACTTCTAAACATCCTATTGAACATAATACTTGAAATCTGTAATATGTAAAAATTGACAGTTCTATTTATTAATTTCACTTCTTGGTTCGAAAAATATATGTATACGACGGCGACATGGCAACCCAATGTTCCCGGAAGATCAAATTACTATTGCCCCCTGGGCCATATTGGCCAATGAGCTGATTAAAATAAGACACTATAGATGAAATATGGTCATAGCACGCCAACACCAAACATTTTTTTATAAACTAATTCACAAAAACTATACAGAATTTTATTAATTGAAACTATCAAACGTAACCATAATATTTGATTCCTGTGCCATACTGATAATTCGAGAATGATGTTAATGACAGTTATTTTATGTTTGCTTGGGCATGCAAACCTACGCGACTTCTCGTTTGTCGTATGCAAACATCGAGCGACAACTTTTTATTTATTTGATAGTTTAAATTGGGTAAAATTTTGAGAAACTGTATTTTATTTGTGTGAATTATCTACGAAAGAATATATATATATATATATATATATATATATATATATATATATATATATATATATATATATATATATATATATATATATATATATATATAAGATAATTTATTTCATCTTCAGGTCTTCAAGTTACTTTCACGATTTGAAATGTGAAGACAATTTTGAATGAATTTTCGGAAGTATAGAAACATAAAATTAGGCAGATTTTGCCTACTAAAATTTTGACATTACTTGACAATAAATAAACAATTAAAACCAATTGTTTTTCTATCAAATAGTGACAGAAATAGGAGTATGTCAAATGTATAATATAAAAAGGGAGTATATCTCTATTCTATACCAATTTTAAATAAGACTCAGTTTAAGGTTATATTACCGCGAGATACATTTATTTTAGAAAACGAATTCCACTACACAAGTCAAAAATGCAAGGAAACGAAGACCGAAAACTGCGTCTGTAACAAAATTGATCTTCAAGCAATTGATCAAAGAAGCCCATGCGCTGTAAAGTTATAGGATTCTGCGGAAGACATAAAATTTTGTCAAACGGAAAACTAATGATTCGAAAATCCGTTTAGTACCTTTTTGGTGCCCCAAGTGTGCTTGGGGCACCGAAAGTAAAAATACACCAAAAATACGTTCTACAGGAATATAGTCATTTTGAAAATGGCACGCATATAATAAACTATTACCAAAGTCCATAATTTTTAAGTTATATGGCACTTTGTGATGTGTGGTCCACGTTTCTTACATCATTTTTATGTTTTTGTAACCGTGCGGCTATGATTTGATAACATCTCGCCAACTATTAGCCCACTTTATATAAGTTAAGTTACATGCCAAACTGTACAAATCTCATTTAAAAAAATTTGGTGTTTAAAACTTAGGAAGAATAGGTTTCAAAATATTTTTCTAAAATAAATTACCTGACTAAGAGTTACATAGAACTGAGAAAACCGTATTTAAAAATTTTAAGCAATCCAGAAGTTATGGGGAAAAGCCATTTTTACAGATGTAAAAAAAATGTTTTAATTAAATTACCTCATTAAAACTTCCTTAAACTATTAAATTCGTATTTAAAAATTTAAGGCCATTAAAAAACTATGGATAATAAACATTTCATTGACACATGCCAATTTTTTTTAATTACGGCAATAAAAGTTTCATGAAACTATGAAAACCGTATTTAAATATTTTAAGCAGTTTAGAAGTTCAGGAAAAAAATTTTTTGACAGTTGTCAAAACATTTTTTCTAATAACGCCACTAAGTTACAAAACACTATAAACGCCGTATTAAAAATGTTTAAATAGTTTAGAGTTTATGGGAAAAAGACAGTTTTTTTTCGAAAATCTCAAATAATTTTTTTAACAAATTACCCTTCTAAGTCACATATATTAAAATTTTTTAAACAGTTCAAAAGTTATGGGGGAAAAACCAATTTATTGACAACTGTTATTTTTTTAAAATAAATTACACCTCTAAAATTTACATCGAACGGTTAAAAACCGTATTTAAAGCTTAAATAGTTTAGAAGTTATGGGAAAAAACAATTTTTTTTGACAGCTACCTAAATATTTTTTTCAAATAAATTATGCCTCTAAAAGGAACATAGAACCGTATTAAAAAAATTTAAGTTGTTCAAAAGTTACACGGAAAAAAATTTTGACACCTGTCAAACTATTTTTTTAAATAAATTACGCCACTAAAAGTTACAATGAAACTGTAAAAATACTATTTAAAAATTTTTAAAGTTCAAAAGGGGACCAAAAGATTCTTTGATAGCTGTCAAAATATTTCTTTTAATTACGCCTTTAAAAGTTACATGCAATATCCTACTACCGAAACCCCCAAATCGTTACTCTGAAGTAAGGAAAAAAGTTTCAGTAAGGAAAAAATTGAAAAATTCACGGCTGCGAAAACAAAATTTCGCCTATTTATTACCCATACCTCCTAAATCGGTGTCTTATACTGAAAAGTTTCACTAGAAAAAAATTGCCTACTTCCTCTATATAACCAAATAAAGGAGGTAGAGTTGCTTGGGGAAGTGTAAATATAGGTGTGATTCACAATAGACCACAGAGTCGCAGTGGAGGGTCGATTTGATCCACTCATTTTGAACCTTACCTTACCTTATATAACATAATATATGCTTTACCGGTATATTGAAAACCTGCTAGTGTCAAAAAACCTCATTCAATTGGAAAAATCCAAAATAAAGGAATGAAAGTAAGTATGTATAATGGAAAAAAAAATAAGTATCTACGCCAATGACTTCCACTAGTTTTCAATGTTAGAACATTTAACCCAACTAATTCTGTATTCAAATTATATGGATTTTTCCTTCCGAAAACATGAATTTTTTATGCTTTTCTAACCCTTAAAAATTCGAAGATCTGCGTCCATGACACTGGGACACTGTCCTAGTCTGTTTTTGGAACAAATTTGGAACGAATCAGTTTGGTCGTTCTCAAGTTACAAAATTTGTTAACCTACACACATCCGTACAGACATTTTTTTAAATATGTTTTTCGCAACCTAAAAATGTCGAGAAATCTCAACTTATATTTTTCGAAAATTTTTGCTATTTCAATTCTGTATATACTATCCCTATATAACATAATATATGTTTTATTAGTACTTATGCACCCAGTATAAATAAAATCCGTATTAAGTGCTATAAGAACCAATATGTATGAGCCACAATGAACCCTGAAAATTATATACCTGTCTGTTATATATATTGTAAACACGTATAGGATGCTGAAAGTCTGCAACCAAATATCCTGGTATCTTTAGACTAGCTAGGGTAAAAGGCATTGTACCTATAGTGATTCATTCAATATCGGCATTCAGAATTCAAGAATCGAGTTCCTTTTTGAGGCACTAAAAGTAAATCAAATTTACCTAAATATATACTCACTCTGTATTTGATCGAAATTCAAAACAATTTAATGTTTTGGCGTTTTTCAAATTATAAGGAAAATGTGAAAAAAATACAGGCAGACTTTTCTTTAAGCCAGATTTCGAGTATTTAGGCATGCTGAACAAACAATAAATTAGAAAATAGACTGAAGTTGCATATAACTTTTTTACTTTTTTCCAACAGGGTCAATTTTTAGCAGAACTTTGAGGCATCGATGTAGTTACAGAATTAGCCCAGAACTTTAGGGCGTTTAAATGATTATAATAAAATTTGATATTGGTCAGCGATGCTCGAATATCGCTAAACCGAAAATAAATTAATGGTTTGCATGCAAATAGTTTTTTTTCTTAACGCATCTAGCTACAAACTTGAAACTCAGTTTTGTACATTTTTGTTTCCTCATTAATTTTGTCTTATGGAATTTTTCAATAAAACTAATTTTAAGCGAAAGACACCAAAACAAAATTTTAAAAAAATCTTTTTTTTTTTTTGAAGAAAGAGTACCATAGGAATTTTTTTTATCCATACGCATTCTGAAGCTTTTGTTTGTTGTTAAAAACTTAAACCATCTGGCCACCAGAGGACGTTCAATGGTCCTTGTTTTTCGCCAAAAACGAAGTTTAAAAATTAAAAAAAAAATACTTACCAATCTTCCCAATCTTCGACCCCCCCATTTTTAATAGGCTTCATGAGACCGTAAAAAAGCAACGTTTAAAAAAAATCAAAAATCACTATTTCAATTTTTTCGACAATATTTCGTCAAATAGTGAAACCAGTTTTTTATTTTTTTCCCTTTGTCCCATCAATTTTGGGCTACCCTGTAGAACGGAGGCCGTTTTTCGAAATATTACCTGTTTTATTTTAAATATGTATAATCAGAAAAAATTAAGTATTTGCTTCAATGACTTCTACTATTTTTCAATGTTAGAAGATTTATTCCAACTTTTTTCAATTTGACTATTATCGGTTTGCGTTCTCAAAATATGATTATTTTACGCTATATAGCCGCTTAAAAATCTAACATCTACGCCCATGAAATCTAATTCTCTGAGACAGTGATCTAGTCTATTTTTGGTGCAAATTTAATTCAATGACTTCTACTATTTTTCAATGTTAGAAGATTTATTCCAACTGTTTTCAATTTGACTATTATCGGTTTGCGTTCTCAAAATATAATCATTTTACGCTTATATAGCCCCTTAAAAATCTAAGATCTACGCCCATGAAATCTAATTCTCTGAGACAATAATCTAGTCTTTTGGTGCAAATTCAAAACGAATATGTTTGGACCTTCTCAAGTTATTGTTGGCCCAAAATTTGTTTACATATACACATCCGTAAATATATATTTTTTATCAAAAATATGTTTTTCGTAACTTAAAACTACTAAAATGTTGACAAAACCCAACTTATATTTTTAGAACATTTTTTCGATTACGATAGTTAGTATAAATACTACCCCTGTATAACATAAGCTTTATTACTACTTATCCGCAAAGTATAAATAAAATCCGTATTAAATACTATTAAACCCCGTATGTATGTATAATGAACCCTAAAAAAGATCTACCAGTCTGGTACATTAATTAATTAATTTTTAAATTAATTAACAAAAATGTCATATACATACCTACTACACCTGTATAACAATATATGCTTTACTACTTATCCTACCAAAATAATAACTAAGTTCGTATTTACTATTACACTCCCTATGTTAAACTAATAAACTACCATAAACACAAAATTTAGAATTTGTATACTTAAAACCGTATACTTAAAACCTAAAACCAGTGTCAAAAAATCCCGGCCTATACTATACTGAAAAATGCATCTATCCTATACTATCTATTACACACAAGCAATTCCCTGTATCAACTCTTCAAAAAAAAAAAGAAATCGAAAAGCACTTGTATTAAACATCGACTTTCAGCATCAAGAAAGAGCTATTTTACATAATTGAGGTAAGTAATGTTACTTAAATTGTGGCTACCTCCCTAAATTTACCTAAATATATGTTTATTAGGCCTGACAGCGGCTATGACCTCGCCGTGTTTCATTCAAAATCAAGGTAACTTGCTATGTTTTGCCCTTGTGTGACTTGTATGTGTATCGTGGATATTTTTCAAATTATAATAAAAATATTTGCAAATATATGCAACTTCTTTTTAAGCCATATTTTCGAGTATTTACGTACGTCGTAGTAAATTGAATTTAAAAGTTGTAAAAAATAGACTAAATTTTCCGAATCTGCCTTGCTCTTTTATGAAAACTGTAAATAAATTTGGTTATATGCGGCTTTAAAGTAAAGGTAACCTTCGGAATAAATTTTAACTTTAAAAAATCAAAATCCTTTTAGTTTTAATCCGAATAGGTCAGTTTTTTGGCAGGACAATATGCTTTTAGAAATAAAATACCCGGAACACTAGAGCGTTTTCCTTACTTATTATAAGATTTAACAATCAAAATTTAATGTTGATCAGTGGCAGATAAATACCAATCAAACGGGAAAAATTAATCCTTTACACACAAGTATTATTATTTCTCCTAAAGAATTTAGCTGAAAACATGAAATGCAGTTTTGTACCTTTCATCACCTCATTAATTTTGCCTTTTCGCAACTTAGGCTTCATAAGCCTGTAAAAGGAACGTTTCTTAAAAACCTCAAATCTATATTTCAACTTTTTCGACAGTATACGAAAAAAACATGTTTTATTTCATTAATAGATAAAAGGCCAAAAATGATACGGAGATCCGTTGGGTATCGCTGGAGAGCCACAAGCGTGCTCTAAAAACATACCTCTAAGGTCAAAATACAAGAGTTCTAACCACACTACACCCTAACTTGCTACGTTCTGGACGCGCGTTTCGCTAACCAGATAGCCAAGTTATACAGTTTATATCATCTGCTGATTATTCTAACTTGGTTAGGGAAACGCGAATCCAGAACGTAGCAAGTTTTGGTGTACTGTGGTTAGAACTCTTGTATTTTGATCTATCTTCCACCACAGGTTCCAGTGTTAGGACATACCTCTAAGGGTAAAGAGTTTATAACAAGCTATATATACAAGTCAGGTCGTGATGTTTTGTCTACATTTTATGTTATTTTTTTTTATATTCTTTGTAAACCATAACCTTACGGTTATGATTTGAATAACACTCGACATTATACGGTTTTTATATATTTTATTAACGTACGGTTAAAAAACGCAATAAAAAATATTTGCTGGAGTGGCAAGTTTATTTGGTAGAGCACCTAACTATTACCTAAAACTCCAAATCAATACTTACAATGCCACAAAAGTTCTAGTAGAGAAAAAAAATTGAAAAATTCACAGCTGCAAAAACAAAATTTCCCCAGTTTATTACCCAATTCTCCTAAATCGATAGAAAAACGAATTAAAGCTCTTAAACCAGAATTTCTAAAGAAAGAAAATGTCCTATATACACCTACTTCTGTACAACATATTATAGGGTTCACAACTTATCCGAACAGTTCCATAAAGAAATTCGTATTTACTGTTACACTATTGTATACATATACTACCATAAAGACACAAATAATTTAGAAAATCTTAGTCCGTAAACTGAAAACCTGCCAAATTGTCAAAAAATCACAGCCCTATATACTCAAAAATGCATCTGGCCTATATCCAATTACATGCAAGCATTTCTCTGCTCCAACTTATCTAAAAAATGTAATCGAGTAGCACTTCTATCAAACTAATATCGACTTACTCGTAAATTGGGGAAGGTAGCAAAATAGTCTTAAAGACTTTTTACAAAACTGGGGAAAGCATTGCAATCCCAAATTGAGCCTATATTCCTAAAAAAATCTAAGTGTTACCACGCCATTCTCAAAAAACCGATTTTGAGGCTTTAAAATAAAATTTACCTAAATGTATAGTTTACTAGTTTTGACAGCGACTTGATGCTATGCCCTTGTGATTGTCCCCGGGCGCTTTTCAAATTACGGGAAATATGTTTGCAAATATGTGCAGCCTTTTTTTAAGCCAGATTTTCAAATATTTCATTATAACGCAGAAGCAAATAGTAAGTTTGAAAGTTGTACAAAATAGATTGAGAGAGAGTTTCTGAATCAGCTTTGCTATTTTATGAAAAAAACTAAAGAACTTTGATTATATTCGTCTTGAAAGTAAAGGTACCCTTGATAATTAAGTTCAATTTAAAAAAAAAATGTATACGATAGGGTTAGATGTTTGGCAGGACCTCGAGGCATATACTTTTAGAAAAAAATAGACCAAAACTTCAAGAAGTAGGGCTGATTTATAATAAATTTTATTGTTAGGTAGTGTAGATAAAAAAGCACCAAAAGGCTAAAACCATGTTATGCTGTGCACGCAACTAGTTTTTCGTTTAAAGCATTTACCTGCAAAACTTTAAAGGCAGTTTTGTACCTCCTCATTATTTCTGCCTTATGGCAATTTTCAATGCAACCAATTTGTAGCGAACTAAAAATGTAAGAAAATGGAATTTTTTTAAAGAAGCAAACCTAAATGTAATTTGCTTACACTTTTTAGAAGATAATGGTCTGTAGAATTTTTCTGCCATCTATGCTCTTTCAGAATCTTTTGTTTATGTCAAAAACTTAAACCGTTTGGCTACCAGAGAGTCTTGGTTTTTGACCAAAAAATTAGGTTTAAAAATTAAAAAAAGAAACTTCTCAAACTTCGGTCCCGCCGATTTTCAATAGAGTTCATTAGACCATAAAAAAGAAAGTTTCAAATCAAGATTTCAATTATTTCGACAGTTATCATGTACCACAGGAGATTCTAAAATCTCGAAAAAAAATTTTATTTCATTCATAGACGGAAAACCAAAAATGATCCCAAAATCCGTTTGGAACCGTTCGGGAGCCGCAAGTGAAACCATCTCGAAGTTATAGCGATTTGACACTACGAGAAATCCAGAATTTTGCAAATGGCAAGGACAATATAACACTCACCGAGTCCAGTGTTACAAGCTATGTCAGGCTGTGATGTTTTGTCTACTTTTTATTTTTTTATATATATATTTTTTGTAGATGAAACTGTACGGCTAGGATTTATATGGTTTTTACTATTTTATTAACGTACTGCTAAAAAACGCTATTAGTAGAGTACTTTACTAAACCACTGAGCAGACAAACTTATACACGCAAAATTTTTGAGAAAATTTAAGTTTTTATATTTTTAAACATAACTAAGATATTAAGTTGCGTTTTTCTGCCTAGTCTAGCACTAAGTATGGAGTTTATGGCCGCGTCTGTTCAAAACAGATATTTTTGTGTTCTTTTCTAACCAAGATAATGTACTCTTAAATATTAAAAACACTATTTTAGTTATTTTTAATTTTCTTTTCGTTTTAATATACAGGATGTTTTCAACAAATTGTAATTTTTTTAACATGTTGACAATTATGATCAAGAGTAATGCCTCTAAATATATACACATGACTACTGTACAGGGTGTCCCATTTTCGTAGGTTTTACGGGGTTTCCAGCTTATGAGTAGAGATAGAGAGATGCGGTTTTCGCGACACCGTGCTACTTTTCGATGAAACTAAAGAGGCCACAAACAGATTTGCCCTAACCATTTTAGTTTCCGTGCTACAGGGTGATTTTGAAAATTTGTCATTTTCGGACACCCCCTGTAACTCAGCTATCGTAAAATATATTTAAAATGTTTCAACTGGTATTTATAGATTTTTTCACGTAGAATTCAGTGGCATACTCAGATTTTTGCTGAGAGTCATAGTTTTTGACATATTGGCATAACCTACTATTTTTTAAATGGGAGACCCTATATATTATTTTTTCATCTTATTCTTCGTGTCGAGAGCTTTTCAAAAACATACCATAAGTCATATTTATTTTCATAAATAACATGAAAAAATGCATTTTTCTTTAAACGGATTTATGGCATAGCAGATCAATCGAAATAAGAGAATGTGGCTGTGGTAGCCATGGCAACGCCAACAAAAATATGATCAGGCAGCCATTACTGCTGTCATTTTTGGCATTATTGCGTTTAAATTTTTCTTAACGTCTATTATAATTATTGTTTTTAATATGGCTCAGAATCAAAAATTTGAATATTTTGAGAAATATGATATGAACGCGTGTTTTATATTGTCTAATGAAGATGCAGATCAGGCGGCAGAGCTTTATCTGAACAGGTTAGTTCTTTTTTATCTTCCTGCATTTTGACTTTATTGGTTCGCTTTATTTTATCTTAGATATCCCGAGAGAAGACAACCAGAAAAAAGAATTTTTCAAAAAATTAAAAATAATCTTTGCCAATCTTTTAACAAGCCTCGATAGCGAACTTACAATAAAGACAACGAAGAATCTGAGGTCAACGTTTTAGCCCTCGTTCAGACAGCTCCTGAAACATCTTGCAGGAAAATAGACGAAGAGGCGGGTGTACCGAAAACCAAAGTGCAGAAAATTTTGAAAAAGCACAAATTCAAACCCTATAAATACAAACTTGTGCTTCATCTGCATCCTGGTGATGCAGAGCGCAGATTGGAGTTCTGCAATTGGTTTATAAATATGAAGGCAGAAGATATCGATTTTGAAAAAAAGATTATTTGGTCAGACGAGGCACATTTTACTAGTTCAGGGATTTTAAATAGACACAACACGCGATTTTGGAGTCAAGAAAACAACCATGTTATTTTTCCTAGGGAGCGTCAGGGCAGATTTGGATTCAATGTCTCCTGTTTTATTTTCAACCGAAAAATAGTTTACCAAATATATGAAAAAAATCTGAATTCGATTGGTTACGTGCGAATCCTAGAAGACGCATTAGGAATTTTGGATGATGTTCCCTTGGCTCAACTAAATAGGATTTATTTCCAGCAAGACGGAGCTCCAGCCCACAATGCCAGAATAAGTCAAAACTGGCTTAACGACCATTTTCCTGGAAGATGGATAGGAACACACGGACCTGTTCGATGGCCACCACGATCCCCTGACCTCTCAGTTTTAGATTTCTTTTTGTGGGGTTATTTAGAAAACAAGGTTTATGTAAGGCGATACGAAAACTTAGAACAACTAAGAATGGCCACCGAAAACGCTTTTGCAGAGTTACAAAGACAGTCATTTACAATAGAAAATGCATTAAAAAGAATTTTTAAAGTTTGTCACACTTGTAGGACACATAATGGTCTACAATTTGAACAATATTTGTAGTTTTAATGAAATTATAATTATTACCTTTTACCTACTTCCTAATTTTTTCTGATGCTGTTACTTTGTTATTTCGTTAATAAATATTTGTTAACTTTTTCCATGGCTCCACAGCCACCTTCTCTTATTTCGATTGATCTGCTATGCCATAAATCCGTTTAAAGAAAAATGCATTTTTTCATGTTATTTATGAAAATAAATATGACTTATGGTATGTTTTTGAAAAGCTCTCGACACGAAGAATAAGATGAAAAAATAATATATAGGGTGTCCCATTTAAAAAATAGTAGGTTATGCCAATATGTCAAAAACTATGACTCTCAGCAAAAATCTGAGTACGCCACTGAATTCTACGTGAAAAAATCTATAAATACCAGTTGAAACATTTTAAATATATTTTACGATAGCTGAGTTACAGGGGGTGTCCGAAAATGACAAATTTTCAAAATCACCCTGTAGCACGGAAACTAAAATGGTTAGGGCAAATCTGTTTGCGGCCTCTTTAGTTTCATCGAAAAGTAGCACGGTGTCGCGAAAACCGCATCTCTCTATCTCTACTCATAAGCTGGAAACCCCGTAAAACCTACGAAAATGGGACACCCAGGCTTGTCAAAAGTTCAGCGCCACCATTGTATTAAATGTTTTGCTTATTTTTATTTCACTTATTTTCAAATCATTCAGATCCATTGAAATGTATATAGGTTTAAGTGATAAAGCTTTTTGCCGAAAGTTTTTAGCATTTAAATTTTTCTTTATTTCAGAACTATATAACATTTTGATGTCACTTCGTTTAGTACATTTCTTCACAACTTCCTACACTAAATATTGGTTTAATTTTGGAGATAGAAAAAAATGCCAAAATAAAAGATGCAGAGTCTTTACGTATCTTTTTAGAAAAATAATATGTATGTATGGGTATAAGATGACTTAAAAATATGTAGCATACCCAACATGATTTTTAATGGAACACCCTGTATAATATAAATTCATCACATGGGTCTATTCCCGCTGAATACAAATATACTAGGTTTACTACATTTGTCTCTAAAATATGTATATAGGATAACTCAAATATATATAGCAGACCAAACATGATTTTTCTAACGAAACACCCTGTATGTTCTACTTTTATCAAATGAGTTCTTTTCATACGGACTATAAATATACTGAGATTGATACCTTCATCTTCGAAGATTCTCAAAAAGTTTGAAAGATCCTGCTATAAAGAGCAAAATATTTCCATTGATTCCACTATGTAGTAGAACCTTCTTGTTTCTCTCTTAAACATTGCTTCTTATGGCAGAATTCTGTCAAATTAAAAACAGTATTTAAAAATTTTTAATAGTTAGAAGTCACGCGAAAAAGACAGATTTTTTTAACAGGTGTCAAATTTTGTTTTAATAAATTACGCCACTAAAAGTTACATGGGACTGTGGAAAAAATGGTAAATAACAGTGATATGATACAAATGGTAAATAACAGTGATATAAATGGTACAGTGATATTATGTTTTGTTCTAACACCGTAATTTGCAATAGAAAAATGTTTAATTGGCAATAATTACAGAAACTAAAAATATTCCTAAAACTTTATACAAAGTTACTTTAATTTTTAATGCTAAATAAGACGAGATTATAAAAATGGCTGGTTTCCATTCGAAAAAAAAAATATATGATAGATTTTTCAATTCAATATGCATTCTTCTATAAACTTATCCAAGTGAAACAATAAAAGCTTCTGTAGAGCTTCTTTTGAGATAAAATATAAAAAATGTCAAAAACGATGACACTTAGATCTAGGATATTATACATGAAATATGTCTAGAATTTTACGTAGAAAACAAAAATAAAATAATATACAGGGTGTTCCATTGAAAATAAGCAAGCAACCATCTTGAAAATATTTTAAGCTGGATGGCCCCCATCGAAAATTGCATAGTAAAAAATTTTCAGATTTTTGCCAGTTATTGAATTTAAATTAATAAACATTACTAAAACAACTAAAATGAAATTAATATGAACCGCATGTCTTTGTTCTTTGGAGAGTTTTTGCACTGTCACCCTCACAAAACATTTAACATGTAAAATACATTAAATAGCGTTTCAATAAACAATGAATTTCACAGTAATATAATCGAAGTAAGAATTAATTAAATATCATACCAACAAATATATTAAAATTCCTACCTTCGGCAGCATTTAACATTTGATACTTAATAAGAAAGTCAAATGCCTCATAACAGTGTACATCATAGTGAAGAGCTTGCTTGTAGCAATCTGCAGCTAAGCCTCTATTGTCCATTCCCTCTAAAACCTTACCCTTCAATAAAAGAAATGAAGATATCGCTTGCTAAAATATAGGATTTAATTAAATTACATACTGACATACAAATAGTAACATATATGATATTAACTAGAGAAGTGAGACCAATTAAGTCATACACCATCTAAATTTTATTTAAAAAAATTACTACCTACACGTTTCGAAAAATCATGTCATCTTCAGAACTAGATCTGTAAGCAAGGGTTTTTTTACTTTTATATATTAAACTGATATAGAGGTTGTTTACTAGAAACTAGAATCTCACTTAAAACCCAAGTCATAAAACTACTAACAGGAAAATCCGTCGCAAAACAATTTAACAATTAAGACATCCTGATAATGTCCAAATAAAACAAAAACATATAAAATATTATTTTAAATTTAAACAAGGGGGAACAATCAAATCTTAAAACACTGAATCAAGTTACTGACTACATTAATGTTGATGGAACGATGCAGATCCGTAAGTGCCAGATTCTGTCTTGATTGTTAAATTATTTTGTGGGGAATTTTCCTGTATACCTTATTCATATACTAAATGCATCTCCCATGGCATTTATATTTTTTGTTAGGTTGGTAAAACGTAAAAAACGATTTAAAGATTACTTTACATCTAGCACTCAATATTAAACAATAACTAACTACCATCAGTTACATGACGTTTCACCTTCACCGTCACGTTTAGATATAAATTTACCTTAACAAATGTCACAGAATCTGGAAAAAATGTCAATATTTTTTAATAAGAAAGTTGCCACAAGTTAAAAATGCCAAAAAATATTGATACCAAAGAAAAGAACAAAAATTTACAAATGCTTTAACGTTTTTCGAAAAGCAAGGGGCCGTAGTAAAACACCTTCAAAGTATGATGATACATGTATCTTTTTGAAACCATACAATACACCAATTTGTTTCATAACCAAAAAATGCTATCCGAATATATTTAGGAATCAATAAACCTAAAACTAGTTACATGTCCCAGTTACTTAATGTGTGTTATGTAAAATACAGCAAAGCTTGCGATTAATACTATATTTTCCCAATATTAAATATTATAAAATATGGGTATTACACTGTCTCTTTCTGGGAAACTGACCTTAATATGGCAACTGATGATTCATCAGCCGGTGGGATGGTTCTAAACGAGGAGCAGCACACATCTGAAGAACATTGATGGAGAACCTGCTTTTGGTAAATTTGTAATTGTACGAATTTCTCTTTTTTCTTCCAGATATAAATATTTAGTTGCCCAAATAATTTAAGACCATGGAAACACTGATGACAACAAATCATTTTTTTTCCATAAAATGTCTAAGAAAAAAGGAGTGTGCCCTTGGACAATATTTTCATTTTCCGGATGTCGATGATGAAGCTATCATTGAACGAAATTGTCCAGGTCTTAAAGGCAAACTCTTTGCGAAAGGATCGTTATACCTTTCTGAACTAACCTGAAAAACCGTTGGAATAAGTATTTTAGTTTTTTTTAACTTGCGAATATTCTTTGAATTTGTTAGTCTAGATTTTAAGGTTTTTGTTGTTGTTTTTTATAGGAATAAGTACTTTTAGTTTCTTTCTACTAATTTTGGATGTTTTTTAAATTCGCCAAAGCATTAAGGTTTTTGTTGTTGTTTTCATACGAATAAGTTTTTTTAGTTTCTACTTATTTCGAATGTTCTCTAAGTTTGCCAAAGTCTAGACTTAGGTGTTGTTGCCAGGGGCGTGAGGTAAAATTTTAAGAAAGGGAAGCAATTTTTAGAAAATTACCTATTTGTAACGTAATTCGATTCTTCGATCATCTTTTGCAAATTCGTCAATGACGTCATCATAAAAACGTCGATGCTCCGACAAATTTTGGAGAAGTTTATTTTCAACAGCGATGTATGCGAAAGTCTCTCCTGCCCCGGTAAAATTTCTCACGAAATTTTTTATACGTTTAAGTGTTGAAAAATTGCGTTCTACTGATGAACTTGTGGCAGGTATTGTCAATACTAATTCATACAATTTCGACACCTCGTTGTAGGCATCTTCCAGCTCCTTGTCTTTTAAAAATTGCATTAGTTCCTTAGCGTTATTTTTTGCGCTAATGTCATCAGTTTCGTAAATCACTTTTAGTTCAGATCGCAGTAACACTCGGTCGAAGAACTGGCCATAATGAAGAAGAAGAGATTTAAACGCATCTTCTGAAAAAGTTTTTCCTTTAACTGCATCAAAATTGCAGAGCTCGAGGAATTTAAAATCATTTAAACCGTTAAATCTATAGTTTATTTGTTGCTGAATTTGATCGATTATTTCATAAAAGAGGCGTCTGTATGATGTTTGAGCATCTCCCACCTTGTTTGTTCGAAGACGCTTGGCTTGTGGCTCTACATTTAACGTCATCGTTTTCTCCCAAAATAGGTCAAAGTCATCTCTTTTTTGGCTTAACATGGACTTAAAATCATCCACTTTTTTTAGGCAAAAAGCAATAACATTTGTTTTAGTTTGTAATATATTAAAAACATTGTCCGAGAATCGAAATATTTCCGAAAACATGTTCAACAAATAATTAAAATTAAAATCTTGTTTCAAACAGTCCAAAAACCCCCTCGAACTATTTAGTGCTTCTAAGTCCAACGTTTCATTATTTTCTATTATATTCTCAAATAGTTAAATCAGTGATTCACGATTTTCAGATACTGTTAACACGAGTCTTCCATTATAGTTCCACCTAGTATGGGCTACTTTGGGCACGTTTGTGGACAATGGAGTCCAAAGCTTGTGTACGTTTTGTTGAGTTGGAAAAAAAAGCAGCCATGCCACTTAAAGTAACGAAAAATACTTTACACTATTTAATGTGATTGGTGGACTGGGATAAAACTAAATTTAATTTATGAGCAAAATAATGGACAAAAACAGCACTTGGGAAAGTTTCTCGAACTTTAGCTCGCAGACCCCCTAATTGTCCTGCCATCACTGCAGCTCCATCATAGCTTTGAGCAACTAATTTTTTCTCTCCATTAAATTCTTTAGTAACTTTATAAACTACGGTATATAATGCATCTGCTGTACTATTTTCGGACACATTCTTAAAACCTAAAAATCGCTCTTGAATACTTCCGTCTGTTTTAACGTAGCGTAGATAATTGGCTAAAATTAGTGGTATCAATTGTTTCGTCCAGAACAATAGCAATGAACCGCGCCTCGCCAATCTCCTGCTTAATTCTTTTTAGAATAGTGGTTGCAACAGCGGAAATTAAATCATTCTGGATTCGATTCGACGTTCAATAAACAAATGAAACTAAATGATGTTTTAAGCAATCATCATATTTAGCCATTAAACTACGAAAATCTTGAAAATTTCCTCTATTTGAAGAAACCTTTGTTACGTCATGACCTCTAAATCCCAATTCGTGCTGTCCGAGAAAACAAACAACATCGATAAGTCTTCTTAATATTTGCCTATTTTTATCGACTAGTTCATTGTGTTGGCGGTGACTAATTTTCAACTGTTTATTAAGGGCGTGTTCAATTCAGGTTTTGCCGAAGACTTTTTCTTTTATGACGGCCTATAAATGCGCTTTGGACATAATGTGTCTTTTTACAGCTTTATGGAAATTGTTTAAATCGGAAAAACCAGTTTTATTCCAGAGACCTTTTTCATTTTCAAAAAGTAAACATGGCCAACAAAATAATTTACTTATATTTTCACACCCTGTTAGCCATTTAAATTGTTCGTATTGTTTTTCCGGATAAAAATACAGTTTTTCATTTTTGTGGTTAAATTTTTCATAGGCGGTTTTGCCCTTCCTTTGGAAATTATTTGAAGCTTATCACCGAAGTTTAATGTTGAAAATATCTTTATTATTAAGACACACACTACACATTCACACACACTCTTCTTACTAAATTCTCCAACATTTTGAACGTTATTACCGATAGCCGAAGTTGAGGGTATTTGCATATTATTGTGTTCCATATCGCACTATGCACGACGCGACGTACGTATCACACAACACACGGATAGCCGTTCATACAAAGAACCTACACCAACGATAGCTTCCCTCACCACTTAACGCACGCGACTGAAATGCAAAAATTGCAAACAGCCGGTGGAAAGTTCAATAACATCTTGCTCGATTGACAGGAAATCAAGCATACAGGACTTGGCTGCAGAGAAGCTAGCGGCCCGCATAGGTTCTATTCGATATTCTATTGTGGCTTGGTCGGAGTCAAGGCCGCATTTATTATGGGCTTGATAATTAAGATAATATTTTAGCATTTTTAATATAAACTAAATTAACGGTTTCCTATTTCAAAAACTACATTTTAGAAGATGTTTTGTAATTTTTTGCTTCCATGGACTGCACGCCCCTGGTTGTTGCTATTTTCATAAAGTATAATTAGCATTTAAATTAGTTGAATTTAAAAATTCTTCTCACAAAAAAAGTCAACATGTTTAATACCTATTTGTATTTTCTTAATATTTTTTTAATTAAACTTTTTTTAAAACTTAGATTTTTGTCCGAAGTTGCAATTAAACACCTCAAACATCAGATCTACATGTTTTTAAAGGCCTGTCCGCCCACCGAATGCTGACTTAATGCAATATATCTCACCGCATATATCTTTAAAATAAAAATCTTTGTCCGAAAATACAATTAAGCACTTCAAGCTTCATTTTTACACGCTTTTAAAGACTTGTACGAATTCGCTCTAGCTAATAGGGGGGCTTCGGACAAACTTCGAAAAAAAATTTAAAACTATGGAAGCCAGAAATCTATGACTAGTTTCCATACTTTTTCCCCGTTTGAATATTTTTGAGGGACTAACAAAACAGGACTATTATATTCCGAGCACCATGGTTCAATAATTCCTTGGTTTAGCATACATTTCTTTATTTAAACAGGCGTCGCGGTCGTATCAGACAGTCTTATTTGTTGCTCGTAAAAATTATTCACCAAAACTTTATCAGATTTCAGAACAAAAATATCAGAAAACCCACAGCATACATTTTGAAATTATTCTTTGACAAAATCGGGAATTCCTTGGATATTCAATTCATTTAATGATTTAAGTTTTTTTATGCCTGTCGTTTTTCTCTCAATAAATTTTAAATATGTTAAAATCATGTAGGCTTGTCGTCTGAAGTTTTATTTTATTTAAAATAACAGTTTTAGAATTTGTGTTAAGTATTTTAAATAAGGGGTTATTTTTAGAAACTATGCTTCTTGCTCCAATACTCCAGGATAAATGTCTGAGTTTTGCACTACCGAGTCATCCTTTAGAGATTTTAAACTATTTTCCTATTTCCCTAATAACCTCGCACCGGGGTTGTATAAACAGTCTAACGTCAAGAGGTCATTGTGTATTGGGACTACAAGATTATTTTGATTAATTCTCTTTATCATGTGTTACAGCTGAATTTAGCTAAAAAAATATCTACCCAAAATAGAATGTGTAGGTACTGGAAAGATTGATTCAGCCACGTGAAAATCGTGCTCGACTTCGCAATTCCCAACAAAAAATGAGGTTTATGTTTTTCAGATACATTTTATAAGGCCGTTGGTAACGTCCTTTATTTGACTACAGCTTAAAAAATTCATTTTTTAATCAGAATAAATATTTATGTTCTTGAAAATTGTAGGCTCATATTTTAACTTATATATGTCTAAACAAAGAAACAGATATCTGATGAATCTTTGATTTACTGAATTAATAGATACTTATAAACAAGTTAAAACTCAACTAGATTATGTCCATATATCCATAAAAGTTTACAGCAGTATAGAGCGTACATCCTAATGAGTGTAATGAGTGAAACGTATAAAGGATAAACATTTCGTGAGTTGTAAATGTCAGTTATGGTACTTTGTAAGAATTAGAATGTTTTACGACAATGTAAATATTTGACATTCGTTGTGCTCTTATTTATTCACCAAGATAGAGGTTAGTTTTTAAGAAATATAAGAAAACTATTGATAGGTAAAAATTATTCCATTTTTTTATCTGAGATAAGTTTTAGTTTATAAGGTCTTCAGTACACACATGCAATACAACATAACATAACACAATATATATCTAAATACCCCTGAATCTAAAAATGTATTTTTGGTCTGTGTCAATTTGTGTCAAAAACTACGAAATTTGAGAAAGACAAATCAAACGTGAAATTACTTACACTTCCGTTTCCTGTCGACCTCGCAATTTACCCCAAACGCAATAACAGACCTAAAATTATTATTTCCTTTCAACTTACTATTCGTACTTCTATTAGGGTTGTTACCCCTATTGCTATTATTATTATATCTGCCAGTGTTATTGAATATACGGCCGCGCCTTCCACACTGCGGCTCATTATTATTGTTACGCCGAAAACTATTTTGTCTTCTCCGCCCAAAAAAAAATAGATTTACGGCGCTTTCGCATAAACCGTTAAAATGAGAACTTGCAGGCGGGTTAAATGCCATTTTATAGCTATGTTTCTTGTAGTTGATTGGGAAAAAGCACGCAGCTGATATACATACTACCAGATTTCACCCATATTTCCAATTTCTTAAACGGCAGAAACTATATGTTCTCTGAGGAGCTCTAAATACTTTTGTCCAGTTTATGTCCCTTCTATGACATAAGGGCCTATAATATTATTACCCACTATCCCCGCCCATACATTATTTTTCTGAGGATGTTGGTTATGAAGTTCTTCCATCCAATGAGGATTATCTCCAGACCAAATTCGACAATTGTGCTTATTAACTTGGCAGTTCAAGCAAAAAGTAGGCTTGTCGCTGCATACAATTTTGTGCGCAAAATAAGGATCTTTGTTAATATTTTCCACCATTCGAAGAACAGTGCGGCGGTCAGGATCATCCTCTAAAAGCTCTTAGGTATAATGGATCTTGTACGGCCTCAATTTGTTTTCCTTTAAGATAGTCCTTACAGATTTTATATATATATATATATATATATATATATATATATATATATATATATATATATATATATATTATATATATATATATATATATATATATATATATATATATATATATATATATATATATATATATATATATATATAAATATATATATATATATATATATATATATATATAAATATATATATATATATATATATATATATATATATATATATATATATATATATATATATATATATATATATATATATATATATATATATATATATATATATATATATATATATATATATATATATATATATATATATATATATATATATATATATATATATATATATATATATATATATATATATATATATAAATATATATATATATAAATATCCGGTTATAACGTACCCTGTAGGGGCAAAAATATCGGTACTCTATAGGCGGAGGTACGTTATAAAAAAAAAACACAAGAAATATGTATGTACGTACATGTGTATTTTTATTGGGTATAAAAATATGTTTAAACTACATTTAAACCAAAACCAGTATTTATTATAAAAACTTATAACTTAAAACTACAAATAATACATATTTTAGTCTTTTTGAGTAAGAAAACTTGTTAATTTAGTTTGTTTTTGTTTCAATAATAATTTCAACTTCATATTATTTATGTGCTTTTCAACATTCAAAGCCGCTTGCATAATATCATCGGACACGTCATCAGAATATTGTAAAAACTCTGTAACTGTTTTAACAGCACAGAGCGCCTC
>JAUTXW010002323.1:307500-424515 GCA_030620095.1 Kuschelorhynchus macadamiae
CCTTCCAAAATTTCTGAGTCGGTCAATTCATCCGTGGTTGTCAGAACCTCATCAACCTCTACAAAATTTTCCCAGTTTTCTTGGGTAGCAAAGTCAGCGATAGGTAAGTCACGGATCCATTCTGCTAAAGGTAAGTTTTCGTCTTCAGGGGGGTTATTTTTGCTTTGAAGTTTAATCCATTCTAAAAGTGGAAGATTTTCCCCCTCATCAGAACTTGCATGATCGTCCGGCAGGGCGGTAAATCCTGCATGACCAAAACATCTTGAAATTGTCTGTTGGGAAACGTGATCCCAAGCTTGTGATATAAATAGAATGGCCTCCAAAATGTTTAATTTGTAAAGGTCATTAGAAGTCTCATATTTTTCTAAGACTTTAGTTAGCTGCAATTTTCTAAACTCATTTTTTAATGCCTTGATTACTCCCTGATCCATTGGCTGTAGCACCGAAGTTGTATTCGGCGGTAGAAACACAAGTTTTATGGCTTTTAAATTTTTTAGGTTTGGATGAGCTGAACAGTTGTCTAGTAACAAAAGTATTTTCTTATTTGCTCTAAACAGTTTATTGTCCCACTTTCTTATTGCCTTTTCAAACAGTGAGGCAACCATCCAGGCTTTTGCATTGTTTTCGTAATCAACTGGCAGGGTTTTTATATTTTTGAAGCAGCGTGGAGATTTGGCCTTCCCAATAACTAAAAGTTTCATTTTTTCCGTACCAGTCATATTAGCTCCAACCAAAACAGTTAGCCTGTCCTTAGACAGTTTTCCGCCTACGCATTTTTCACCCTTAAACTTCATGGTTTTATTTGGCAACATTCGAAAGAATAACCCCGTTTCATCTGCATTAAATATTTCTTCATCCTTGTACCCCCTGCGTAAATTAGGCCATACAGCAGATAACCAATCTTCACAAACGCCTTTAGGTACACTTGCCGCTTCTCCACTAACTGTTCCACACACTATGTTGTGCCTCTTTTGAAATCGCTGAATCCATCCACGTGAACACGTAAAATCAACCTTAAGCTGCCTCGCAAAATCATTAGATTTTGCGATTAAAATGGGACCTGTCAGTATTGCATTCTGGCTCCTTTTTACCTTAAACCACTTTAACATTGCCTCATCCACTGCTGATTCGTTACAATATCTCATTTTTTTCATGGTCAACGAAGCATCGCCACTATCAAATGCTTGATGTATCTTTTCACGATTTTTCCATATGGTTGATATTGTTGAATGAGCGACCTGAAAATACAATTTTTTCTCATGTAAAAACTTTATGGGTTAACAAGTGTTTCAGCAAAGTTATCAAAAATAATAATTATCAAAATTAATAAACTGGATAAGCATTACTTACATTTAACTCTTTGGCAATATCATTATTCGATTCCCCACTTTCCAAACGCCAAATTATATGAGCTTTCTCCTCAACTGTAAAAGCCTTTCGTTTAGACATCGCGTTTTATACTCTCAGATTCAGCACCTTAGATTATGTAAACACAAATGCACACTACATCAATAGCTTTAATACAATAAAGGTAACAGTCGTTTATAACAGACCAAATGCCGATTCGCATGAAGCGGGGATTTACCGCCTACAAGAAAAGGAATTCCCCGAACTTCGGCGCTCAATAGCTAAATAAAATAAAGACCCGTCGTCGTTATAACAGGTTGGTTCCGCCACTATAAGCTAAATTAATCGGTCACTATATCAGTTCGTCGTTACATGCGATATCGCTCGCCGTTATAACCGATTACTTGGACCAATTTAACTTAAATTAATAGGTCGCAATATAAGTACGTCGTTATATGCGATGTCGTTATAGGCAACACGTCTTCAATGCATTTAGCATAGAACTCAGTCGGGACTTTAATATGTCGTCGCTATAACCGATATGTCGTAATATCCGATATCGTTATAAGCGATATTCACTGTATATATATATATATATATATATATATATATATATATATATATATATATATATTATATATATATATATATATATATATATATATATATATATATATATATATATATATACATATATATATACTTATATATATACATATATATATACTATATATATATATATATATATATATATATATATATATATATATATATATATATATATATATATATATATATATATATACATATATATATATATATATATATATATATATATATATACGGGGTGTTTCTTAATTGAGTGTCAGTATTGAAGGAGGTGATTTTTGGGTCCATTTTAAGAAGAAAACTTCATATAAACATATGTCCTAAACGGTGTAAATTTTGAGATACAGGGTGTTAAACTTTCAATAATTTCATAATTTTTCGATAATATCTCGAATACCACTCTAGATATTGTAATGAAATTCGGTATAGAGGTACTATGCATCTAGTGGAATTTTTTGATATAGAACATTTTTTTTTATTTCCACCAGTGGCGTCCGTGCGGAATCCGACCTGCATATTTTCCCAGACATTGATGGTACGCCACTGATTTTTTTTAAATAAAAATTATTTTTGAAATTCCCATTCATTTTTGAGCAAGTTTGATCTCTTGGTAATTTTGAATTGAACGCACGGTTTTCGTTTTAAAAAATAAAAACCGTTTCTCTGCAGAGTTTTAACAATATCTAATACCCAAAGATTTCAAAATTATTATTTGAGCTTATAATTTTTTAACACGAAACTATAAAATACTATTAGTTCATCAATAAAGAAAGATTACTAATAATAATTATTACTGTAGTAGGCTTTGGCTGTCAGAATTAATACTTCTCTTGTAACTTAATTTGACAGTTCAGCTTTCAGATTCAGTCGGATTTAATTAATTTTGTGTTCTAAATATCTGATATATCTGAGAAAAGAAATGGTTGAGTTTACCAATGAAGAGTTGGCAGACATGCATTACATGTATGGTTTGGCTGATGGCAGTTCACCGGAAGCTAGGCGATTATATCAAGAGCGCTTTCCTGGTAGAGTCATACCAGATAGGCTAATATTTGCAAATGTGCATAGAAGGTTGACTGAAACAGGTACATTCAAGCCAAATAATCAATTAAAAGGGGCCCATCGGGCTGTAAGAACTCCAGAAATTGAAGAGGCAGTATTAAATTCCATAGATGAAAATCCTGAACTTAGTACTAGGAAAATTGGAATTAACCTAAATATATCGCACATCCTAGTTTGGAGAATTCTACATGATTTTTTTTATACCCATATCACATTCAACGAGTGCAAGCCTTACTTCCCCGAGATCTTCCTTTCCGAGTTAATTTTTGTGAATGGTTTTTGGAAAAAATTGCGCGTAATCCCTTATTTGATCGCGATATAATGTTCACAGATGAAGCGAACTTCTCCAGGAACGCTATCAGAAACTTCCACAATAATCATATCTGGGCCGACAAGAACCCCCATGCCATTGTAGAACATCATCATCAAGAGCAATTCTCTGTAAATGTTTGGGCTGGCATTATCGAAAATCACCTAATTGGACCTTTTTTCCTCCCAGAAAGACTAAATGGCCATAATTATCGCCGGTTTCCTGAGAACGATCAATCAACATTCGTAAAACTGACATGTTTTCAAGGTGCGTACTATGTATAATATTAATTATATAACCCTTCAGCAAAAACCATCTAATGTGTATCACAAGGTTTTCAACTTGATCCTATACTTGATTCCTTCCATACTTAGATAGTATAGTCATAAAAGCATTAAGAATGCTAGGTTTCATAACAACTCTTTGGTCAGAATAATCCAGAATATTTCTCAATTGGCTGGAATATTTACTATGTTATTCACATATCCAGACTTAAGAAACCGAAGAATCATATAATAATATTCCATATTAGACGAGGCTTTAGTTGTGTGATGAAAAAACATGAATCGAGAAAAAACAATGCAATCACTTTACTTTTGTGCAAATTATTGAACAACCTCATCAACGCAGTTCACACCACTTATTTTGGGAAGTGTTCCAGTGAGACGCACAGAATAGCACCAACTTTTCCAACAAAAGTAGTTGTATGACTATTGTTTTAGGTAAGTTTCTAGTTACTAGTAAACAATTCAAAAAGCATTTTAATTATATATAAAAAAATAATATCCGGTGCTTACAGGTCTAACCCTGAAACTGATATTTAGAAGGTGTATGACTTAACTTGTTTCATTTTCCCAGCTAAAATAACACTTCTAGAGAGCAGTTATCAAACTGTCCTAGTATCAAGCCTAACATTTTTTTCTAAAATAGGTTCTACAGTAGGTTTGAAAGAATGGGTATTAGCTAGTTCAAGGCAGAGGGGCTTTGGCAGGTAAAAGTTACCTAAGAGGTGAAAAATGTAACCCAACTACGTTAAATTATCAAAGCTAGTTTTTGAATATATGTCACAGGACTGACTGAAATATACATTTATATTTACGAAAATAACATTCTGAAAATGCTTCCAATAAAACCAAACATAAATATAGCATCTTTCTAATAAAGTATTATATTTGTAACACTTTAAACTAACTAAAACATTACAAAGGTTGAAAAACTAAATGCCTAATGAAACAATACATAACATTAAATACACAAATAAGTATGCTTTCAACCAGAAAAATTAAGTATTAAAATTAAAAAAAACTAATTATAGGCTAAGTCTTTTTCTAACATCAGAATAAACAAATCCATATTTAGAAAACATTCTTTCGAAGTCGGAAGAAGATGCATAGGCACATATAACGAGAACAATTATGTGTAGTGCCTTATTGATTTCTAGAATGACTTCTTGAAATGTTCACCACTGTAGTGCCGTCACATTTTGTAATATTTCGCTAGAAAAAATGATTTTCGAAATGGGGTCTGATTTGATTGATTGATAATCAAGTTAGAATGATTATTATGGTAATAATCCTGTGTTTGGGAAATGTTTACCAACAATGATAGAGAGATGATAGAGGGTATTCATTTTTATTTCTGATAGGATCCAGTAAGTATGCCAAAAAGTGAAAAAATGTTAAAGCTTGAATATCTTGTTTTGAAGAGCTTATATTAATGTAAATTCGTGTCCCCATTTTCGACATTATCAACACAGCCATAAGTTTTATTCCATGCTTCAAATGCATTAGACAAAGAGGCACCTTTTTGCTCAACCATAACTAGTGACACATATATTGGTTTAAGAAGTTTTAAAAATTCAAATCATTCGATTGATATGAGTATTCGATAATTTTTCAAAATTACTGAATAAATGTCATCTTTGTGTTCTTCACAAATTTGCAACAGTTTTGGTCACTAACTGAAATAAATTTCCAAACAGTCAGAAACCGTATTCCATCGAAGATCTTGTGGTAATATAGCTTCTTGTCTCCTTTTTGTATTTCGAAATTATTTGACAATTTGCACTACATGATCTTTCACATGCTTTACTTCTAAATCCTTGGAAAGCAAATTCAATATATAATTTGTTTTTCCCACACTGCTCGTATTTGCTGAATTGCCTGTAACAAAACTGGTAACTGTACCAATATATTATTCTTTACACTTTTTTCTTAAACATGTAGCCATATCTGCCAGGCCGTGATTGGATGACCGGAGATATCAATACTTTCTATAAGAACACTACTTCCATCTTCCGTTATCAAAGCTGAACATATTATAGGCTCGATGTGAATATTCAAGCAACCATAGATAGGCATACAAACGGGCTGACCAGATAATTTATTAAAATAATTTTGATTTTTTTTTCTTCAAATATTTCGTTTAACAGGGTTGGTTGTCTTCTTTCCTGCCTCGACTAGTCATTCTAATCAAATTTGCATCGCGAGTTTCCGCTTTCTCTTTCTGTGAGTTTTAAATAAATAAATGATGCATTTTATTAATACATAGAAGCAATACGTAATATGATAATAGTAAGTAAATATATATTTACACCTGTCGCAGTTTAGCTTTTAATAGCTACTGAACAGAACCAGATGAAAACAAAACAGAAAAAAATAATTAAAATGAAAAACTATTCCAAGTCAACATTAAGTAATTACGCAAGAAAGAGAGAGTTTACATAAGACAATTAAAATAACAACTAAATTAAAATTAAAATAAATAGCTAATGTTAGAGTGAATAAAAAATACGTTAACAAAAACAAAGAAAAATAAAGAACTGAACATTTATTATATAAAAGTTAATAATCTACGTAAAAAATAATAATATAAAAGTTAATAATTTACGTAAAAAATTATTTAAATTAAGTTCCTATAACACGAAAAACATATTGAAAAAATCTATAAATTGGCTGTACCGGGAAGTTCTCCAGTTTATCATTAAAGTATGACCCAGTTGATTTTCGCACATATAAAATTAGTAAAAAATGGCAATGATATTAGTTAAGTTCCTCGGAATGACCTGAAGGACGGCAAAATTGGAATGCATTCAGAGAATCTCTTTTGCATTTGTTAGATTACCTGTACAGACTATAACCTTTCTTAGACCTAACCAATTTATTTCAAATTATTACTAACCATAACCAATCTTATTATAAAACATATTTTTATCTTACTCCTAATAAACTGAACATCCAATACATCCTCAAACTCTATATAACAAATTATAACTCAGTTGACTCTCGACTAAAATTATTTGTAATGAAATACAAACATTATTAGTGAAAAAGAAAACCTCTAAACAGATGCCTCCACTAAATAGTATAGCTTTTAAGCGTAACATTTATTGTTGTAGTGAAAACGGACGTAAAACCTATAACTGTCAAGTCAGACCTGGTCTAAATTGAAGCCTCTTTTGTGAATACATGTATTAGTTAGTTATTTGGACCAAAAACGATCTGACTGCTTAAAATAATTAAAATCAGCTTATTTTGTTTGTGCCGTATCATTATTACTATCAGTCGGACTTTAGACTTGGAACTATTTACAAAGCTGCATGCCTCTACACACAACTTAACAAAAATGTATATATTATTTTTTATATTTGTTCACATAAGATTTATTTAAACAGATACTTACTTTAAAACCAAAAATTTGCAAAGCTTTATATATTAATTTTCTTACAATTATATACTTACGCATTTCGGGACATCATCGAATAGTGTTAGGTCTATTTCTGATACATTTGGTGTCAAAGTGTTATTATTTAAAATATTATTTACGTCACTGCTATTTATTACTTTGAGAGCTTCACTGAATTCATTTGCTTCATAGTAACATTTCACTGTTAAGTATGTACATAAAATATATGCCTAAAAAGTAAACACTTATAAGAAATTTTTTTGTCAATTTCATCTGGTAAAATTATCATTTGATTTTCCAGATTAATTTCGGGAAATATCAAAGGGTTCTTTAATTATTTAGGTTATTATTTTGTAATTAGTAACTAGCTACATGTCGAAAAACTTTAAACTTGCCCTTTGTGCTCATAGATTAATTCAGATATTTCGGCTTAACATTGGTATCATATAAAAACCATACTAAAAATGTTTTTAGATTAAATTTATATTAAATCTACAGTTATACAAAATAAAAAGCCTACATTAAATTAAACGATAAAAGAATAAACAACTGTTAAATATTAATAAAACCAAAGGAAGTTTTGTCCGTGTTAGCCGGAAATACATGAGTGTAATTTTCCAAAAGTTTTTATCGATTTTGCTACAGAATCACTTTTATTAAATATTTGAATTTTTCCAGTTATATTCTGCTTAAATTCATCAAGATCTTGGCATCTACATTAATACACTAAATTAATAATCTAATTGTAAACTTTTCTTTCACCAATAGTATTTCTCGAGCTACTGTTTAGGAATGTGCAGAGTGCTTACACGTAGGCTGACCGGTTCACAAAAAAAAAAGAAAAAAGGCAATACTTTTCAAATTATCGCAGATATAACAAAATTGTTTAAAGAAAAAATGTAGGCACCTAAAAAAAATGTGTTCATATTTTTTTCTGCAGTCCTCATAGTTTTTGCGAAAATCGAGTTTAAAAAAAATAGTTTTTTAAGGTTACGTTATGTTATATAGCTACGGATGTCTTCCAAAGGCATTTTGAATTATAAATAAAAAATAATTTTTAATCGAGCTATTGCAAAATTTTTCCGCGCGCTTGCTGGTAAGTTCAAGAGTTCTTCTCTTGTCCGAGAAGAGGGGAGAGGAAAATCAATGATGACTTTAAATTAATTTCTCTAGAAAAATATCGCATTTCCGAAAAAAAATCATAACCTTTTTTGTAGGTAATGATCTGCCCTACATTTTTATTTTGTTCCATCTGCAATATTTTGGAAGATACTGTACAAAATCTGCTTTTTTGGCCTTTTTTTGTGAACCAGACGGCCTACGGGTGAGCACTCCGCACACTGTTAAACAGCCCCTCAATAGGTACTATTTGCGAAAAAAATAGTGCACTTTAGTATTCAGAGTGTCCCCAGCCCTTTGATTACTGGACTATAAGTGGAGCAAAAGCGATAAAAAACTTGAGGAATTTTGCTTTAAACGGGGGACATGTACGAAACGTGCCTTATGTTTATTTAATATTTTACAGTTATTTATTCTTTTGTTATTTAATTTAAAGATTTTTAATTAGGTATTTTATATTTGATTATAATTAATAAATGTAGGTTTAAGTAATATTTAATATAATGAAAAACACGAATTAATCAGGGTTCTTAGCAATTTTGAATTATCAAGTTCCCTGACTTTTCCAGGTTTTCCCTAACAATTTCACGGAAATTCCAGGTTATATTTTGTGAATAGGAATAAGTGTAAAAAACTAATTACTTCAAATTTTAATCAAAATTCAAATGTACTAAAATTTTGGTACATATGAATTTAAGATGGCGGTTTAATAAAATGTTCAAAAAAATTAGTCTAAAAAACAACTTATTCGATTGACACAAATCAAGTCTGATATAAGGTTATTCTGGTAAAATTTTCGTACGAATCCAATATGGCGAAATAAAATAGCTCCCAAATAAAGTATCAAAAATAGCTGCGTAAAAAGTATTTTTCATCAATTGACTTTAAATTTTGTACAAAAATTATATGTGATATAGGAATAAACATCATTACCAACATTAAAAAACTACGTGTTAAATTATGCCCAAAAATCAAGTGTGACTTAAGGGAGAACTGCATGCAAAAAGTGAAAAATTTCCTTATTGAAATCACATTGAAGCTAATACATATCTCTTATAGTTTTAACATAATATTGCAGCGGCGGAAGGCTTGCAAATGATCCATAATACTGCGTGCAGTTCCCCCTTAAGAGGATATTGAAGCGACACGCTTTGTCCTAGGTAAAAGCGAATTGCGTACGGTGTGGTTACTGAGTTACCAATTTTTGCTTAGAAAAATGTAGGTGACCAACTACAATGATGTTGCGTTTCTGCATTTTACTTTTTTACATTAAACCATGGGCTCAACTTCGGTACGTTATATGTTATTCATGAAAAACAGTGTAGTTAAACTAAGATTGTTAAAAAACTGAAAAAGAGCATAATAAATAGAGAAGAAACCAGTAATATTATTTACAGAAATGGGTTAATTTATGATGAGTTTCATCATCTGTATTCGCAACTACGTGCCGATAACAAGACATTTAATCAGTACACTAGGATGACAATAAACACTTTTGATTACATTTTAGAAAAAAATACATGATATCTGTTAGTAAGAAACCCATCTCTGTAGAAGAAAGGCTTATAATAACTTTAAAGTAAGTAAATAAAAAAGCATATTTTTCCTGAAAATTTTTATTTGCTATAATGGTATATTTATATTCGTAAAATAGTTATAGCTTCTGATTGGATATCCTTAGCTTGGTTTATAAAACTTGTGATATGAGGTGGCAAAAGAATATTTGAATTTCCGAAAGACAAAGACAATGGCGTATTTTAGGGGGGAGAGGTGCAGAGCTTTTAATCTAAGCAAAATGTTTGAAACTACAAATTATTTTATAGTACCTTAACCACGATTTATTTTATAAGTGAGAATTCTTTTTTTTTTCTTAGTCATCGCTGATTATGTAAACAAAAACCGGTGTTATGTTAACAAAAACCAAGTATCTTTTTTTAGTCGCCAAATTATGTAGTTGTTTTTTGCCCCCCCGGGACAATGCGTTTTTCAAGGTCAACAGCCATATTTCGTGTCTGCCTGAACATCCGGCTGGTTTGGCAGACTAATGAGGTTCTAATTCTTGTAGCGACGACTGTTCAAAAGAAATATTGTTGTGCTCTTTTCTAGCCAAGATAACGTACTCTTTTCGTTTTGATATACAGGGTGTTTTCAACAAATTTTGTTTTTTTTATATTTTTTTTCACCTTCTACATATATTAAGCATTTGTTTCTTGCCTCAATTATGCCTCTAAATATTACACATGACTGTTCTACATAGAGGCTTGTCATAAGTTCAGCACTCCCATTATATTAAAAAAAAAACCTGTTTTGCTTATTTTTACTTCCGTCGAAAAAGGGAAGTATTTGCTTTAAATTAAGTTTCCTGTTAGATCAAACGTCAACTCATTCAGATCCATTAAACTCTATATAGGTTTAAGAGATCATAAACCTTTTTTGTCGAAAGTTTTTTGGCATTCAAAATTTCTTTTATTTTTGAACTCTTAAATAACCTTTAGTGTTCACTTCGTTTAGTGCATTTCTTCAAAACTCACTACACTGGTATAATTTTGGAGAAAAATGTCAAAAATAAAATATGTAGGGTCCTCTACGTATATTTTTGGTATTTATGTATGTATGGGTGTGGGATGACCTAAAAATATGTAGCAGACCCAGCATGATTTTTAATGGAACAAACTGTATAATATATAATCAACACATGAGTCTATTCTTGCTGAATATAAATATACTAGGTTTGCTAAATTTCTCTTTAAAAGTATGGGATACGTACGGGATAGCAGACCCAACATGGTTTTTCTAATGAAACACCCTGTATGTTATGCACATAAAAGATACAAATACAAATAAATATAAGTTGAGCTTGATACATAAGTTTGAATCATTCTATGTACATAAATACTAATTTAAATCAGTTTCCCATTATAATATTTAATATATGTTTTTTCCATTATATTTAAAAGTTACTGCAAAAAAACCTATTTAAAATTGCTAAGCCGTTCCAAAGTTAGGGGCGAAAGCAAAAAAAATAAAAAAAGTTGATTTATTTTAAATAATTCGCGATAACTGTAATTTGCTTCGACTTTTTAAGCATTAAAGTATATAAGATTGATTTCCTCGTATTATTCTCTTTCAGAAATTTCTTCGCTTTTGTAAAAAGCTTAAATCGTTTAGCCGCAAGGAGTCGCTAAAGTAACACTCGTTTTTGACTTAAATTTTTTAACATGATTCGGAATACCGTAAAAATAAACGTTTTCTAAGAATTATTTTAATTTTTGATTGTTACAGTTTTTCAAACGCACTCTGAGAAATTCGAAAAAAAAATTTTAATATTAGTGGACGATAAACTAAAAATAATACATATTTTTTTTATATTTTCGATAGACCCAAATGTGCTCAAAAAACATACCAAATCAAAAGTGTATCTGAAACCGTTTCTGAGATATGGCGACTAACAAACTATATGTCAGGTTGTGACGTTTTATCTGCCGTTTTGTTATTTTTTATATTTTTTGTAAATCAACCCTACAGCTTCAATTTTATTATAAACTCTCGGTAATGTCTACCTTTTTATGTTACTTTTTTTATGTTTTTTTTTGTAGACCATAACCGTACGGCTATAATTCGATATAAACTCTGGATATTAACCAATATTTATATCTTTGACATCTGTAAAAATATTTAAATAAAATACGATAGAAATTACATGGAACGTTGCAACACGTATTTTAGCAGTTGAAGCAGTTCAAAAGTTACAGGCAAAAAAAAATCTTTTTTTTTTTTGACAGAAGTCCGAATATTTTTTAAATAGTAGTAGAACATACATGGAACTGTAAAAACCTAAAACTTTTAGGTAGTTTAGAAGTTACGGGAGAGTTTTTTGTCAGCTATCAAAATATTTTTCCTAAATAAATTACGCTATTAAAAGTTAAATGGAACTGTGAAAGCCATATTTAAAAAAAAATTAAGCAGTTCAAAAGTTACGGAGAAAAACTTTTTTTAAACAGATGTCAAAATATTTTTTTCAAATAATATTACGGCACTTTGTTTCGCCATCTTAAATGAAAATATAAAAACCGCATTTAAAAATTTTAATCAGTTCAAAAGTCCCGGTGAAAAAAAATTTTTTGACAACTGTCAATTTTTTTAATAAATTACGACACTAAAGTTAGAATGAACCATGAAAACCGTATCTAAAAATTTTGCGTACTTAAGAAGTTACGGGAAAAAAGAAATTTTTTTTACATCTGTCAAAAATTTTTAATACATTACGCCTCTAAAAGTTACATGGAACTGTGAAAGCCATATTTAAAAGTCATAAAGTACGCAACTAAAAGTTACCTGGAACTGTTAATACTGTATTTAAAATTTTTTAAGTTGTTTAGAAAGGGAAGGGAAGGAAAGACAGTTTTTTTGACGTCAATTTTTTTAAAAGTTACATCTCTAAAAGTTATATGGAACTATGAAAACCGTATTTAAAATTTTTAAGCAATTTAAAAATTATGGGAAAAACATTTTCTGACACCTATCAAAATATATTTATTATATTTTTTTATTATATTACTCCACTAAAAGTTAAATGAAATTGTGAAAACCGTATTTAAAAACTTTAAAGCAGTTCAAGTTACAAAACAATTTTTTTTGACAACTACCAAATAATTTTTTGAAATTAATTAAGCCACTAAAAGTTACATGGAACTTTGAAAACTGTATTTACAATTTTTAAGCAGTTTAAAAATCAAAGGGGAAAACAATTTTTTTTGCAGCTGTCAATTTTTTTTTAATAAATTGCACTCCTAAAAGTTACATGAAATATCCTATTACCGAAAACCTCAAATCGATACTTTGAATCCTATAAAAGGTTCAGTAAAGAAAAAAAGTTGAAAAAACCACGCATGCAAAAACAAAAATTTGGCAATTTATTACCCAAACCTCTTCGAAATCCTATACCGGAATGTTTCACTAGGAAAAACTCCAGGTCTTAAACTAGAATTTCTAAAGAAAAAAATTACGCACTTCTCCTGTATAGCATAACATATGCTTTAACTGTATACTGAAAACCTGCCAAAGTCTAAAAAAAATCTCATCAAATAGTAAATCCTGTTATTTTTTTCCTCTTTTAGGGAGCTGCCTTATCCATTTTGGGCTACCCTGTGGACAAACGTATACAGGTCAAATTAATTAAATTTGACGTGTTTCGCCGTGATACGAAATGTTACGTCAATTTTATTTTAAATATGTATATTCGAAAAAATTAAGTACCTACGCCAATGGCTTCCACTATTTTTCAATGTTAGAACATTTACCCCAACTATTTCTGTTTTCAATTTGACTATTATCGGTTTTGCGTTCTCAAAATATTATTTTTTTACGCATTATACCCCTGAAAAAATCAAAGATTTTCGCCCTTGACACGCAAAATCGAATTCCCTGAACACTGACCTAGTATATTTTTGGGGTAAATTTGAAGCTAATCAGTTTGGTCGTTCTCAAATTATTATTGGCCCAAATTTTGTTTACATACACACATCCGTACAGGCATATTTTTTTTAATACATCATAACCTAAAAATACTAAAATGTCTAGAAAACCCAACTTATATTTTTGCAAAATTTTTGCCATTACAATACAGTTTATACTATAATAAAATGCGTATTAAGTACTATTAGAATCCGTATGTGTATGAATGAGCGTTAATAAAGCCAGAAAATTATCTACCTATCTGGTATATATATAGTAAAAAATACGCGCAGAATGTCGAAAGTCGGCAATAAATTAACAAAAATGTCCTAAAAGTACGTACTACACCTGTATAACATAAGATATGCTTTACTACTTATCCGGACAGTATAATAATGGAATTCGTATTTACTATATTACACTCCCTATGTTAAACATATACTACCAGAAAAGCAGGCAGAAATTAGAAAATTTGATGCCGTATACTGCAACGGTTCGAAGAAAAAAGGAAGATGCGCAACCTTATGGGCGAATTCGTGGCACAAAAGGTGTCCGAGATGCAGCTGGCGACATCGTCGCCGCCAGGAAAGGTGTCCGAGATTTGCTTGGCGCCGCGCGCTGCCGGTCTTTTACAGCGAAACAGTGGATAGATCGGATAGTCAGCGGAGATGTACGAATCGCTTACCTGTATTGTTTTAGTGTTTACATCAAAGTCACAGATTAATATGTTAATCTGTATCATAGCAGTTATTGTTTTTTGCTCGTTTTCGAGTCAAACTCGTGAATTTTTAACTCTACGAAACTGGAGTACGTTTCATTCTTGTGAACCTATTAATTAAAGCATTATGTTTGCCAGAAAAATAGAGTGTGCGTATGTTGGATGCAACAATAAAAGAAAAAAGAAAAATAATTGAGGCCCGACATTCTTTGTCAATGGATACAAACTGTGGAAATGTTGAAATATTTTTAACGGACAAAAATTCTTTGATAAACGTAAAACGTTTATGTGAAAATCATTTTTCCAAACACGATATGTATTCAAGTGGCGAAAGACAATTACTGAAGAAAAATGCCATTCCTATATTTTGGACAGGTAAGTGTTTTTTATTTTGTATGTTATTTTTCGAATGTCCTTGCTAAAATTAAATTCAAATAAAGAATAAACTATACAGGGTCCTAATAACCTTACAAATGTTACATCGCAGAAATGAATTTGATTTTTTTGAATCTCTGTACTGTTTTTAAAATACATTAAATGTGTCATGACCGCATGGCGTGTAATGTGCTTGTATGTAACAACCGTATACTACCAAGAGGATAAAGAAATAACGGGGATTCTGCCAAAAAGTTTATAGTACATTTTTTTTCTAATTTCAAAATAATTAATTTCTTCTTCAGGGCTCTCTAATATCATAATTATCAGAACATTTAAGACTTTTTTACAATTAAAAAGTACTTAAACTAATTAAAATGCAAAGACAATTTTGAGAGAATTTTCAGAAAATATAAAATATAAAGTTGGATAGATTTTAACTACTATTAATTTTGAAATCATTTGACAAGAAATAAATAATTTAAAACCAATTGTTTTTCTATCAAATAATGACAAAAATATGTTAAATATGTCAAACGTATAATTTTATATTTTATATTTTCTGAAAATTCTCTCAAAATTGTCTTTTAGTGTAAGTACTTTTTAACTGTAAAAAGCTTTAAATTTTCTGACAATGAATGCATAGTCACAAAAATAAAAATTTGGAAAAACAAGCACATAGGAAAATAAGAATTTTGTCGAGTATATAATTTTTTCAGTTTCCGTTCCTGACCGTGATGGTAAATTTAATAATTACTATTCAATACAGTGAAACAATTTATGTTTGGTTTGTTATTTAAAAAAACGTGTTAGTGTTATTTAATATTTGTTGTAAAATCTATATATTTAAAAAGCTAAAGTTCGTGAGAGAGTTGTACTGCACCGATTTATACGATTTTTTTTTAAATGATCGTCTGGTAACCGAGACCTTGCAACACTATTTTTTGTATTGTATACAGGGTGTTTCAAAAATTAACACGATTCTTCTCAAACTGCTTGACGTAAAAATATGCATTTTGGCACACAGGTTGGTAGTAGAATGTAGAGGTTGGATACAAAGGAATTTTTTATTTAAAAAAACGGTTTGTTTTTCGGAAAAACGCTTAAGCTCGTGTATTTTATTTGGTTATTTAACATATTTTAAGGCTTCTTAAAAATGTATACAGGGTGTTTCAAAAATTCGGGCCATTGATTAATCACGATTCTGATCAAACCGCTTGACGTAAAAAGCTGAATTTTACCATACAGGTTGATTGTAGGGTGTCGAGGTCCGATAAGAAGAGTTTTTCAAAAATCAAATTTCACGGTGATGAAACCGCCCATCAAATAATACAATATTTTTGATTTAAAAAACGGTTCATTTTTCAAAACAGCGCTTGATCGGATACATGTCATTTTTTTAAATGTATACAGTGTGTTCCAAAAAATCGGAAATAATTTATAAACAAAAATCTTTCAAGTCCCTGTTGACGAAAATTGAAAGAAAAAGCAACAACGTGGTTTCTAAAATTTATAAAAAAATAAGGTGATCTAAGTACCAATTTATATCCCTTTCGTTAGCGTCATACGCGAACGACATCGCGGGTACTCGTTAACATGTGTTTAACAAGTACCCGAAAATAATTTAAGGAAAAAATCTCTCAAGCAGAAATTTGGTCGCTTCGCATAATTATTTAAGTAATAGCAGCCAAATGGCATTAACAAAAGTATACTATGCTATTATTTAAAAAGTTACAGGTATAGCGCGTGCTAAAATTTATAATTAAATAACTAAATCTAACTTTCATGTTGTAAGTAGTATGTAAAAAAATACCAGATGTGTAAATTGAATGTATACAATATTTATGGATAGTACCTATTAAGTAGTTAAATGTAAGTTTATTTCCACGTTTTTTCTAAATGTTCATAATTTTTTTGACGCAAACATTGCTTATTTATTTACCTTTTGTTTTGATTATCTATTATTTGTTCTGTTAGAAAATTTTGAAATAAAGTAATTATATTTCAACTTTGCTTTAATTATTTATTTAGTCATTCAAAAAAAAATAAAACCTTTTATGAACAATATTTTTCTTTAATTTTTAATTTTAAAAAAAGCTATTTTACAGGGAAAATCCCTCACCTTGTGTACAGCGTATTCCAATGTCTAGGCTGACAATTGGAAGAAGCTATACAATATACGGAAGAGTTTAAATTGTGGCAAAGTTGCGCAATTTTGTGCTCAATCAAATGCCGTTTTGAAATTGAGGATATAGTACTTCCGAAGATATCCGGGAAAAAAAGATATTTTTGAAAATCGTTTTAACTTTATACCGAGTTTTTTTAAAAAGATATTTTTTAAATAAATGTCACATCATCACAGCCACCTTTTTCCTTCTACCATTATTAAGTTTACGATTCGACGATTCATCTCCGAACGATCATCATAAACGTTGCTTTTTAAATAGTCAAAAATGTTGTGTGCATCTTAATAAACACTAATTTTAATTCTAAATTCCACAGCATATCACACTTAACATTTTTCTGATATTTGGGACTAAAAAACCCATCATCAATACTAGTTAATAATGACTGCGAAGGAACGGAAAACCCACGTCGGGTCAAAAATTCCATTACCTACGTCATCTTGAAACGGGAAAAATGCTAATGGAAATGTAAAATTTATTTGTCTCTACCTCTCTTATTAGATTTAGAAAAGTCCTAGTTCAAAAATATTTCCCTTTTCTGTTCTACTCCGGAAGTTATTTAAAAATCCATTCTCATTGCCATTTTTTTTCGTCATAAATTAGCACTTATGAAGGGTTTTGTCAGAAACATTGAAAAACGCTCAAATTTGGGACACCCTGTATCTTTATTAGTTCAGAACAATGTAAAAAATACATTTTCTCTTAAAAAAAGGTAAGTAACAATAATTTGTAAATTAAAATTTGGATTTAAACGTAGACCTAAAACAAGCTGCTTTATTTTGTAATCATAAAATAGCACAAGGTTTTTTCCTATTGTCAAGACCTATATGTAAGGAAAAAATGTCTCAAGCAGAAATTTGGACACTTCGCATAATTATTTAAGTAATAGCAACAAAATGGCATCTATGCTATATATATATATATATATATATATATATATATATATATATATATATATATATATATATCACAGTATTCCCATCGACGAAGCATTGGACAAGATTGCTATGAACGAGGATTTCCAGGCACATATAATACAACTCTCGGAGCATTGCCTCAAAAATATTTAATTTTCATTCAACGGGCAAATGTATAAACAAATGGATGGTGCTCCAATGGGGTCCTCGCTATCACCAGTAGTCGCGAATTTATTTATGATATACTTCGAGAAAGAAGCTGAGAAAGCAAGTTTAAAGCCCAAATTATGGATTCGTTATGTGGATGACATTTATTATATGGCAACATGGTCATGCACAGCTCGAAAAATTTCTGACTCACGTAAATTCAATCCACCCCAGAATACAATTTACTCTAGAGTTAGAGGAAAACAACAAACTACCATTTTTAGATGTTTTGGTCACAAAATTGCATAACGGACATTTCGAATACACCGTGTATAGAAAACCAACACATACAGACAGATATTTAAATGTAAAATCACATCATCACCCAGCTCTGAATGTTTCAAGGATTCAGTTAAAATTACATTTTTATTGTAATATTATAAAATAAATTGCCATAATGAAGTCCCATTCAATTTAAATTAATACCAGGCAGACTAAAAAGCAAAACGGCGTTCCATAGGTACCCTAGGGGTACAGATTTAATTCAATTTCCTTTTGTCTAATGAGAGCAATAAAAATAAGACTGACCCCAACTACGATCCCTATTGGGCTTCTAACGGCTTTATGCTTAATACAAATCATATTTCTCAAAAACACGTTCTTAATTCGAATCTTCTAAATTTAAAAAATAAAAATAATCACAACGTTTCAACCCTAAACAATCCCACGTCAAAACATGGCATCTCTGGTAGGAGAGGAGAGGTGCTGTGTTCAGTGGTGTACGAAACTTTGAAAATGATAATTTCTTAAATTTTAGCCACGGAACGCGCCATATTATTATAGAACATTTTGCTCAAAAGTTTAACTTACATTTAAAATATGCATACTTTGATTTTATTATCTTACATTAACAAAACTTGACAAATTACCTCATTTATTTTTGATGTTTTTATAGCTTAGGACAATCTTGTAAAACTTAATTTATTTATTACCTTCCATGATTAATTTTTTTTAATAAAAATAGTTTTGTAACTTTACAAATATAATAAAAAACCAATTCCATATAAAAAATATTGACAAGTATTTTTTTATTTATTACATCATCTATTTGTAGGACATAACTTGTATTTTATCTATTATTTTAACTCTAATTATATCATAATTATAGACCATGGAAATACTGAATACGCTGTATATTAACATGAAAATACATAGAACTTCTATCAAATTGGAAAATATATTATATCACATCATAAAGTTAACAAAGAACGGAAGACAACCAAAAATCTTTTTTGGCTTTTTCGCAACTGAATAAAAATATTTAACTTTAAATTAATTGAAGCAAATATTTAATATAATTTGAGGTATAATTGTTAATAGTAAAAGTAATGTTAAATATTTGCTTCAATTAATTTAAAGTTAAATATTTTTATTCAGTTGCGAAAAAGCCAAAAAAGATTTTTGTTTGTCAATCTAAACGCAACAAATAATCTGAACACATTTAAAACGAACGGAAGCTTTCAAATTTTTGATCTCTTAAGAAGTCGTGGATTAGACTTTGTCAAATTGGAATTAGTTATCGAATTTTCAGCGAAACAGTTGACACTGTTTCAAATCATTTTTAAAATCAATATATAAATTCATAAAATGAATCTATCTAATGTCAGATTTATTTTGAGAACGAGTTATTCGAATTAGTAAAAAAAATTACATCTGTCCACGAATTTATATATACAGGGTGTTTTACTTAAAACTCATAACACCGTTTTCTGAATCAACGAGGATATCAAAATTTAGTTAAAAACGCTAATTTGATGGGGTAAAATGTAATTATATACAACTAAAATAAAAACGAGGCTGCGAAGCCACGAAAAAAAAACAACACCAAAAACAAGAAGTTTAAAAGTCTCTGATTTCAAATATATGCCTTTTTCTAAAATATTTAAGTTACTTATAAGAGGAGATATCAAAATTTGGTAAAAAGCAAATTAAGAGCTAAAACAAAGTCGTTGTCGATGACTTTAGTATAGGAGTCGGTACACCAAGAAAAACTCCTTTTCCTTTTCTAGAAATTTCCCTCGTTTTGAATCTTTCCTTTTATTAGGAATAGGGAAAAGTGTAGTTCCGCGCATAGCCATATATCTTTCGTACTAATACTTTACTATTTTAATATTTTTATAATTTAAATATTTTCCTATATTTTACTAGTTTCTATCTATGCCACACCTGATATTTGGTCATAATTTAAAATAAATTGAATAAGTAGTTTTACACTGATTTTATACCAAAGTTTTACCAGCTTATCTCTACATCACATTTAATTTTGAATCTTGAATCCGTACCAAGACATTGGTATTTTGGTATTTTAAATTATAACTGTTTACTTATCAAAATGACAGCTAGCATGCAGAAGGCAGATTTTTCATTTTTCGTACTATAAGGTTATGACTGGATACTTGGCGGCTAAAAATTCAAATTATTTCATTTAATATGAATCCTATCTAGTGTTTATTATTGGAACCAATATTTCTTTAGTTCATGATGCAATATTTATGATTGATATACTGTGATAACCTGTTATAAATTCGCATAGTATGTACTGCAAACTTGATTATTTCATAAATTACCCGCCAATCTCCTAAACATTAAAAATGTATTATTTTTACGAGTAAAATACATTAAATTAGAAAATAAAAACCGGCCATAGCGCTTAACTCCAAGCTGAAGGGAAACGATCAATGAAAGCTAAGGCAAAAATCGTTTGATGATTTGCCGGAGATCACCTCTTTATACAACTTACTCTTTGACGATGCCTGGAAGGATGTCCCCTTTAAAAGTGGAATAGTGAAGACAGTAGCGAAAATTATAGTAGGCACTAAAGTAAAAACTAGATGGGTAAACTAACTCGCAGAAAATCTGTTTCTACATACTGTAATCTCAGGGAATCAACACCTGTAATCTTTAAAGAAACGACTTTTATTTGGCTCCTCCTTAATGCATCACAAAACTGATGCAATTAAGAATAAACAATCAAAAAATTAACTATTTCACTTAGGATTGGGAGTTGCATAATGGTTTTATATTTTTAATATGCATCAAAGACCGTATTCGCCCATGAATGATTCAATAGAAGATGGGTTATTTAACCAGTCAGAAACTTTTTGGTCAATTAACTGGGAATTTGACCGGTCAACTGACCAAAATTTAGGCAAATTATTTTATTATGAAATAAGCCTTATAGGGTATAATTGATGAAACTAATATATGTATCATGTACAAAAATGTATATTTTAGACTTAAATACCACAAAAAAAGAAAACAAATATTAAGGTCAAAGGTCAGCATAAAATAAACTTTCCTATATATATGGTAACTATAACATAACGTAGTATCAGTATCTAATATAACTTGCTACAAAGAAACAACCTCAAATTAAATTAAAAACCACTTCTAAATAAACATGAAACTGCAAACTAAAATTTCAGTAAAAGTACAAACTTAGTATTTACTTCAAATTTTATAAAAAACGAGGAAACCTGGAATCAGTAAACATTTAAGCATATGGAAGAACTTAGTCATATCGTCTTCATCTTCAAACACTTCTGGATCAGAGTCGGCCTTTTCCAAATTGCTATTAAAGTCGAGGCTCTCTTTAAACCCCTGGCAGTCTTTGTTCATAAGCTTGAAATTATATTTTATGTTTACCAACTTTTCTGATCTGGTTTTCTTCGATCTGTTGCACAATTTGGTATGTATCATACCCCAAGTGGACCAGTTTTTCTCACAGGATGCTGAAGAACCCCGAATACTTAATAATTTTATAGTTGCATTAGTATAGTTTTTCCAAATATATTCCCTTTGGTTCTAAAATTAGTAATTTCCCCAATCATTTTTGTTCTATTTTCTTCTAGAGTCAAATCCACTAAAATGGAAATAAATCTTTCGATTTCAGCACTTTTTAAATTTGCCCTCAGTAACGGGGATCAATTAAATATGCTGCATTGTGTGTATCTGTACATAACATTTCGAATCTTTTCGGTATATTTTCAAATACTGTCTTTTCTTCTACAATCACTAATGGACTAGTAGAAAACTGGGTACTGAAATAGTTTTCAATTTATATAATAGACAAGTATTTGTGTTTTCCATGAAAGTAATTAATTGCACAACAGTAAAAATAAGACCAATACATTTTTAATTTCTTTCCCAAGATGCCTTCATGTTGGCGGCATTATCCGTTATCACTGCTACAACTTTATTTTCTCAAATCTCCATGATAACACTGGATAACTCAAAACTAATACACCAGATTGTTGTGTTGCGTTTTTGGTAAAGAACAGTCAAAGAAGAAATCTCCCTTCATTTTGTCAACTATTAATAACTATATTTCTTCACTTCTTATATTTGACCATTCATCACTTATTATGGAAACAAATGGTTCATCGTCACCGTGAAATTTTATTTGGCTTTTAATTTTTTCATAAAACATGTCAAGATACGTTGAGGAAAGTTGCTTTCAACTAGGCACTTTAAATGAAGGCCTACATGATTTAAAAAAATTCAATTTGGTGCTTTCAACAGTGAAAGGGCACAATTCGATGAATATATGGCTTGACTAAAACATTCTGCCAATTTAGATTGTTCGTTAGGACTCATATGATCCAAAAAGCATAAAAAAAACACTAAACAGTGACAACTTTGAAAACGTTCGAGCCACCGAACACATAAAACGGAAATTTCATGAAGTGTTGCCAAATCAGTCTTTTACATGAGGCGCCCTGCAGCTGTAGCGCGATGGAACTTGATTGGCGGGAGTTTTAAAGATTTTGAAGACAAAATCAACCGGTCAAAATTTATTCGGTCATCGTTACAATTTAATTTAAATTATTACTAATGTTTCTAAAAAAAGATGCTGTTAGCGATTAAATTCGAACTCAACCACCTCGCACTTGAGTTTACAGAATCAACGCTTTAGACCACTGCCAAAAATAAAAGTAAAAATACACGTATAAGAATGGGTTAAAATTGGAAGAAATATATAATCTTAAAAATATAGGTGAAAACTATAATAAAAACCAAAAAAAGTAGTGGTCGAGAGCTTTAATTTTTAAAAATATATCATATTTGGCCATGTGACAACTGCTGGCGAAACCAGAGAAAAAAATCGACTTGCGTTTTAAATATATAAAAAATTTTAATAAATATAAAGTAAAAAATATGAAGTATTTAAAACTAAAACACACCAAAGAATAGAACTTGAGATGAGTGAGACGTAATTAAGAAACTGAAGACATTTTTTTAATAAGATATATATAACTTTGAGTGACACGTTACAAATGTAACACACTGTTATTCAAAATATACTTACTTTGTCAAGATTCCTTGACTGAAGTAAAATAGCAGCTCGATGAAGTTGTTTCTGTAAAAACATGCATTGCGCTAACCAGTAGACATCCCTTGGGTTATCTGTAAGTGCTACAACTTTGTCTGCCCAAAATAAAGCTGAACCATATACATGCTAAAAATTTATTTTGTATCAGCAACCAAAAACATATTAAAGCTCTATTCTTATTTTCTTTAAGGCATCCAAAATATTTTTCATTATGTACAGTGGGCCAAAAAAAAGTCCACATTTTAAAATTTTTAATGGTTTGGTTTTGGAAACAATTATAACTTATTCGCTACTTTAACGTAGGCAAAGTTTGAAATATTATAGTTTCTGGGCAAAAACGTCAGCCGTATGGGAGGGAAAATATTCCATATATAGCTCGAAAAGTAGTAGGAACATTTTCCGAACAGCCTGTAAAAAAAGTCAAATTTTTTAAAAAATTTTAACAAAAGTTATTCAAAAGTTTAAAATGTAGGCATTTTTTGAAAGATGACCTGCAATTATTCCTTTAAGACAATCATTACTCTAACTGTTTTTTTTTGGAGTCCAAAAATTGTCACTATCCACATTATAATGTCAAGTCGTAAGATATCACATAGCAAAATAGCACATAATTGTAAATGAACTACCAAAATCTAGTTTTATTTACTCCATAAAGAATCAACCTAGGGCGCGACCTAGCCCCATTAACCAGGACTTAAAAGCGAGATGTGTACATTGCACTTGCCTGATTTTTTTATAAACTCGGAATGTACTTAAACTTGATTGTGAATAACAACCGGGATTTATCTGTTGTGGTGTAACGACACAATAAGCACTCCACTGAGTTTGGATAGTCCACTCTCAAGAAAACAGACAGTGACTGTATTCGCCTTTCAGAGATCACCAGAGTTCTACTTTTTATTCTGAACCTTCGATAGTCGTGCAAGCACCCGGCTCGTAGCCGCATTATTTTTTAAAAGCTGTCTCATAGAGTAGGTTACATCTGTCAAATTGGGTACAAATTTACTTACATAGGTGACCATTCCTAGAATAGTCTGTAACTCTTTCTTGTCCTTAGGTCTGTTCATTTCTACAAGTGCACTAATTTTTTCACCCATTAAGCCTTCAGCACTAAACAAATGGCCAACATATCTCACCTCTGCGACACCAAACTTACACTTTTTTTATTAAACCTCACAATTTCTTCTCTAGCTTGTTCCAAACTATTTTCAGCTTTCTGTTGTGATCATCTTCATCTTTTCCTCTAATCAAAACATCATCAATGTACACCTCAACGCCTTATATATTATCAAATCTCAAATTATCAAATCAACCTAATTATCAAATATTTTTTTAAATAGAAAATCTCTGCAGCAGAGCAAAGTCCAAAAGGTACTTGTTGAAATGCATATCTTCCATAACAACCCGCATGAAAAGTAGTTAACAGCTAGCTTTCTTCTTCAGGCTTCACTTGGTAAAATCCCTTGTTAGCATCCAAGATGGAGAATATCTTTGCCATTTTGGAGGCTAACTCCTCAAAAGTAGGTAATCGAGGACACCCTCTTATAATAACATCATTGAGCTGTTTTGGATCAAGATATAGACGTAAAGAATTGTCAGATTTTTTTTCACAATAGCCAATGAACTACACCATTCTGTTGGTTCGGTGACTTTACGAATGACTTTAATTTTTTCCATTCAATCTAATTCTGTTTTTTAATCAGCTAACAGTCCAATTGGAATTTTTCTTGATGGCTGTACAGCTGAAATAGTATCTGCTTTTAACTTGATCTTGTAGGACTTCTTCATTTCTCCTAGTCCATCAAAAAGGCTATCAAATTTTTTAAGCATCTCTTTTTGATCAATCTTGCTTTCCACAGTCTGTATTTTCTTTAGTAAACCGGACTTTTCTATACCTGGCAAACCAATAATACAAGGAGCCTTAAGGTTCACAATTTGAAAGTCCAATTGATGCTTAGCTCTCTTTATGTCGCATAAAAATTGTTTCTCCAGTCACATCAATTTGTGAACCGTTATAACTTTTTTTCAGTTTTACTTGAGATAGACTTACTTTGATTTTTAGGTCACTTGCAGTCTTCTTATTCAGGATATTCACATCTGCTCCCACAGATCGACTTTACCTCTTTGTCATTGACTTTCACTGTTTGCAACCATTCTTGAAAACTACCCACAAATTTTACTTGATTTGTAACAGACCTCACAAATAAATCTGTCTTCAGCTATCCTGTTCCTGTGCTCCAATCTGGTTTAACTTTTCTTTGTATGGGACACATTCTGAAAATGATTGTATTCTTTACAATTTCTGCATTTTCTTCTGTAAGCAGGACATTTTTGCCCATGGTTTACACAACGCTTTTTCCTTACCTTTTTCAATAAGATCTTTTCTCTGACTTCTTTTATCTTCTTTCTGTACTCTGTGGACCACGACAGTTTCCTGAGTCAGCTGTTTTGAACGCATTCCAGCCAAGTCCACCACTTTACAAGTTGAAAAACATTTTCCTAGTTCAAATTTGCCTCTCTGAGCAACGAATGGTGGACTCTATCATCTAGTATGTCACATACCACTCTATCCCAAATAAGGCTATCTCGCAGATCCTCAAAATTGCAGTTCATACTTAACTTGTTCAAGTCAGTAATAAACAAATCGACTGATTCACCATCCGTGTATGAAACAAGTGTCTGTTAATAGTTTCATTTTCACTTGGTTTAAAGTGGTTTTCCAAATGACTCAGTACTTTGTTCTATTTTTTCGTCTCATCTGTAGGAGTTTCTAATGTATTAAAAACTTCCTGTCCCTCTGACCCAATGCAATGTAATTTTCTAGCTAGTTTTCTTTCGTCTGACAGATTTTCGTCATTTTTTATTCCACTAGCCATAAAGTAAATCTCAAATTGCTGTTTCCCCTTTTCAAAATTAATCGCAACATTTCCATCCCTGGAAAAACTAGTAGACGGTTTAAAGTGATTCATTTTAGCTACAAGGCTCGTCACCCTTACCTCGAACTTTACTTAATCAGCCCAAAACTACGAGACAGAATACTCAGAATTCCGCTTTATCTTGTTTTGCAAGGTTCACTAGTCCCTTATAGAAAACACAATAGTTTATCTATTGAAGACACTTTTTGGCGAAAAACTTTTTTGCCGCAGCGCCATGTCATACGTCGACTTATATTAAACACATTTGTTTGTTAATTAGTTGTATACTTTTATTATAAAACTCGGAATCTTAAGACAACAACAAATACTAAACATACGGGAAGCCAGCCATTGCAGAACTGTTCTCTCTGTTCTAAATTTAATTTAGTAACAAACTAATTAAAATTTAGAAAAAAAAAATTAAAACAATTTTAAGTTTATGTACTTACATATTTAAAATATTAAAAAAATAAATATCCAAATAGTACAATAGATAAAAAAAAACTACATACTATAATACAATAGTGGACAATACAAAGTAATAAACAATTTTTAGAAAAAAAGATATAAAAAAGGAATATATATAGATACAACAAATAGGAGACATAACAAGATAGAACAATCAAGAATATTTAATAGATCTTGATGTAAAACCTAAATACTGGAAAAAAGCAAAAAGCTTGCGATTAGGGTTATTTACAGAATAATAATACTAATTTGACTGATTTTTTAAAGGTTGCAAGATATATGTCTAGATCCGAAAATCGTGCATTGTAATTTTTTATGAGTCTATCAGAAAAGCATGACAAACCATAGTTTGTTCGGTGTGTTTGCTCAAAAAACAGTTGTCTGGAGCGGGTGTTTCTGGGTGGTACGCGAAAATGTATACTTGATAGTAAGGAGGGGCAATCAATGTGTCCATTAAGAAGTTTAAAAAGAAATAAAGCCATAGAGCCTTCGCGCCGGTGACTTAGGCTTTCCATACCAGTTAATAATATTCTAGTGTTATATGATATGCCCTGGTAGGGGAAATTATGTTTGAACAAAAGAAATTTAACAAATTTGTTCTGTATACCTTACATACGGTTTATATGACAGTTATATGATGGGGACCAGATAATACTGTTGTATTCAAGAATACTTCCCATCAGAGTACAATATAAAGATGAAATAGCCCTAGTATCGTTCATATGTTGGCAAGTACGGCACAAGAAACCTAGCATTCAGAAGCCTCTAAGTGCTATTTGATCAATATGTTGATTGAATGATAATTCATGATCATAAATGACACCAAGGTTATTAAAAGTGGTTACAGATTCTAATTGTGATGTCTCGATCCTGTAATTAAATATCACGGGCTCCTTGATTTTATAACGCATAACCTTACGGTTATCAATATTTAATTTTAAAAAGTTTGCACTACAGCATCTAACTAAATTGTCCAAATCAGCTTGCAACTCAATACAGTCCTCAATCCTCAATTTGATAGTGACAAACAATTTCAAATCATCTGCATAGAGAAGAAGGCATGTTGAACTCCTGAACACTGAAATTACGCTATTGATGAAAATAAGGAATAATATGGGACCAAGATTGGAACCTTGAGGCACTCCTGAAGTCACCAGAATCTCTTGAGACTTAAGTGCACTTAGCTGAACGTATTGTTTTCTGTTTCCTAGATATAAGCGAATCCATTCTAGGTATGGTCCACATATACCAATGGCTTCTGGTTTCTTTATCAAGAGTTTATGTGGAATACTGTCAAATGCCTTTGATATGTCTGTACATATTACGTCGATCTGGAATTCCTTCTCCATAGACTGTACCAAAAAATCTTGCATGACGCCAAGTTGGTGGTAGTGGATCAACCTTTAAAGAATCCATGTTGCTGTGGTGACTGTAATTCCTATATGCAGTAAAGAGTTCATCTGTGATCATTGATTCGAAGACCTTTGCGATGGTTGATAAAAGGGAAATGCCTCGATAGTTCTCAACATCAGATTTGGATCACTTTTTGAAAATAGGGAAAATATTAGATTCCTTCCAAACAGTGGGAAAAACAGATTTGCAGAAAAACCTTTGAAAAATCATACACAGTGGTTGAATCATTGCAGTTCTTCAAAAATAAAAGGGTTAAAGTTTATTAGCAATTTCATCTTCAGTGAAGTGGTGAAATGCAAGGTGCTGGAAAAATTCATCAGATACTTGCACTTGATCAAGAGTAGGCTCGTTTGTATGATCACAGAAGCATGATTGAAAGTGTTGAGCAAAAGCATTCACTATGTTCTCTTGATTGTCCATCACCGTGCCATTAAATTTCATTAGACTGGGTAGCTCTGTTTCCTTCCAAAGAGAATTGATGTAGCTCCAAAAATACTTTATATTTGTTGGAATCATTTGTTCGGTGTTTGTAATAAAAAGCATATAACACAATTCTGTCAGATATTTCGTTTGTCTTCGAATCATAGAGTAAGATTCATAGCCTGACTGTAAGCCTGAGTGCTTGAATTTTTTATAAAGCGAGTTCTTCCTGTTTATTAGCTTTTTCAGTTCTGGTGTAAATCATGAAGGGTACTTGCTTTCTTGAACGAGTTTTTTAGGTACAAATTGTTCAACAGTGGTGTAGACAATGTCATAAAACTGATGTATCATAATATTCACGTCATCCTGATTGTCAAACACCGAGCTCCAGTCTATATGTGAGAAGCACAGGTTAATATTATCATAAGGGGCTTTATGAAACTGATATGTAACAACATTCAATCGAGTTTCCATCGTAGCTACTTGTTTGAGTTCAAGCTTGATTTCCAGAGGTGGGTGGTATGTATCAACAACACTGATTGGATCATTAGATATTGGGACGTAGCAATCATCAAAGATAGCGCAAAAAATCAAGTCTAGGAGTTTACCGTGCGAGTTATGAACTGAATTGACCTGGTTTAATTCTAAGTAATTGTTCAATAGAACTTGGGCTGACTGAGTACTGATGTTTTGAGGAGTATAAAAGCCTTCATTATTTTGCCAGTCAATATCTAGCAAAATGAAGTCACCCACAATCAGAAATTTCGCCTGATCGTGGCGTCCTCTCATGGCTTCGATTTTGTCTATCAAAGATTGATATGCTTCAGGTGGACTTGGGTGGCATGTAAACACAACCTATGATTAGATGCTCCCTTTGTAGACGTATTTCTGCCCACTGGTCTTCATAAATATTCACAGTTCTGCCTTTTAAGCAATTTGACTTTAAGTCCAACCTAATGGCAATTGTGACTCCACCTCCAGGACTGCATCCAAGTCCGGCATAGTCTCTGTCCCCTCTATAAACTATATACTTTGATCCAAACAACTCATTGCTCTGAAATCCTTCTGAAAGCCATGTCTTTGTAAGCAAAATAATGTCATAGTCACATGCTGAAAGTGCCAATGACACTTCTGTAATCTTTGTACGAAATCCCCATACATTTTGATAGTATGTAATTAGTTTTGCAGACGATTTGGATTTTGGAAGTTGACGTGAGATTGATTCAAAAAACTGCCTAAAAAATTTTATCCAAGCAATAATTGTCCAGATTCCTGGTTATTCTGAACATCCTCCAATGGGATCAACTGAACAAGATCATTTGTGCCATTATGACTACTTAGAAATGCATGGCTTAGATATCGAGACAAAGAATTTGTTTCCTGATAATTCATGTATCCTCTGAAGTTTTCCGATGTAATAGGGATAAAATGCGAATGATCTGTTTTCTGCACTAATCCTTTAATGACCATATTTTGATTAATAATAATGTCGTTAAGAACTAGTCGATTTTTCCATAGTGGGGTTGCAATGATTACCAAGTTTGTATGTTGAGTATTTTTTAGAAAATGCTGAAAGTTGTTAGTATCGGTGCTTTTTCCTTTGACTGCACTTAGGGGTTCAATGAAGAGGAAAACATGGTCTTTCTTGGTGAAATTCATACATAATTTTAGGGCTTCATCAGTTATTATATTTACTAGTGCACTTCTAGTTTGATAATTAATGTCATATTTGCATCCTGAATATTTCTTAGAAGTGAATTGTACCCTGAGTAGTGTTGTCACCTATTAATAAAAGTTGATTTTTGACTGTATTTATTTTTGTGGTTTCTTTCCTCTCCAAAACATTATTCACACTTTGGTCGGCACCATCAGTAACATTTCTCAGTCTCTTTAATTCAGTACTATACCAGTCATTTTCAGTTTCTAGCGTTTTTATCGAGCTGAACACGCGTGAGTTCATTATATTAGTTTCTTCCATTTCTCTCCTTAATTCGTCCCTTTGTACTGTTTCTGTTGCTAGTTTTTCCTTTAATATTTCTATATTCTTTTGAAATTTGCTTATTTCTCTGGTTAAAACCGCGATCTCAGACCTTTGCTACAGAACCTGTGCTTCCAGCCTTGATTCTGCTTCAAAAACGTCATCCTTAAAACTTTGAGATTGCCTTTGCTCACGCTGCAGGTGTTTTTCCTTGGCCAAGAGTTCATTCTTCAATCGATTAATTTCGTCGCGATAGGCCTTTTCCAATTCCGTCTTCTCAGTAATGAGAGTGTCAATTAAGTTCTGCTTATCCAATAGTTCATTTTTCACCTTATTTAGGTTCAGTAACAATTTGTCTGAGGTTATCGTCATTCTGTCACCTTCTTCATCGTCTTTGCTTTCACATGTTTTTGAGCAATATATTTTATGGCCTTCAATGTGTTTCACTGATTTTTTTCTAGCTAAGCAACTAGGGTGATAAACAGTATTATTAGCTAACTAATAGAAAACAAAGGTTAAATACAAAAGTTATGTGATAAATTGTTATTTTTATATCTACAAAGTGATTCATTTAGCTTATATAATATGCACATATAAAACCTATTAAGAATTTCCAATATTTTCTTGTATAATTTTAAAAAGAATATTTAACAAGGCATTTGTTTTTGCGCCATTGACAGTTGAAAAGTACAAATAACTCAAAAGAATTTTGATATATATTAAAATATACAAAAAATATTGTAAATTATTGATAGATTGATTGAATAATATATAAGTGTTTTATTTAAAGTGCCCATCAACATATCTTCTCTACTAAAAGGTTAGTAACTCTTCTCTGTAGTTGCTAAGATAAAATAGTCTCCAAAATTAAACATTTTAACATTGTCACAATAAGTTTGTACAGAATGATTGACGTCAACTCAATAAACATATATTTATTAAGTTTATACCATTCAGCACTCAATGTCTCTAGTGAGATCAATTACCAATGGCGTATTTAGGAGGCAAATGCTCTCTCCCCTAGAGCTCTTAACCCAAGCTTTATATTATATAAGGCATTACGACGATTATATAAGTGTAAACTTTTTTTAGTTGCTAAGTGTAAATGTGTTAATGTTTGCCCCCTAAAGGAAGGCATTCTAAATATGCCACTGTCAATGAGTATTACAGTAAGTTGTTCGAATTCTTGTATAGCAAAGGAACCGTGACCTCCTTTTACCATCTCACATCAATGAGATAATCGACGAAGCAAACAAAAACCTTCTATCCAACACGAATTTCCAACTATCCACTAAACAAAAACCGAAGTGAATAAAATCAGTCTTTATATATATTATCATCCGATTTCATATATGGTAAACCCTTTATACATGGAACAACAGCAAAATTTAATAGATCAATTCGATATGTTTCAGCGTATCCGTTTATTCAATAAAATAAATGTAAAAAAATATTTTTAAAAAAGTTTTTATTAATAAAGTATTGAACTGAAAAGTAAAAAATAATTAAACTTGCATAAGCACAGCACTTTTCAAAATTTGAATATTTTCTTGAAAGCTTGAAAAAAATTGAAATAATGTTGATGATGTCTCACAACTCAAGCTTTTAAGAAAATATTCAAATTTTTAAAAGTTCAGTGTTTATGTAAGTTTAATTATTTTTTACTTTTCAGTTCAATAGTTTATGAATAAAAGCTTGTTTTTAAAAATATTTTCAGGGAGATCCGAGGAGATCCAAGGAAATTCAGAAAGGTCCGGGGCAATCGGAGGACATTTCATGGGTTATTTTCTGGGGACAATTAAATGAAATGAAATATATTTATTAGCAACATTGTGCTATAAATTACAATACCAAATATAGTAAGAAATGTAAACAATTTAATAAAAACAATAATAATTATCTCTTACAAAACCTATACTTAATCTTCTAAATTCTCTTATACTTGTAGTTGCCCTTATAAACAATGGAAGTGCATTATACTCCACCAATCCCCTGTAAAACATTAATTTTGAGTACAACTCTTTTTTGCCATAGGAACATGAGTAGTTGAGGAGGTTCTTGTATTATAATGGTGAATATCATTTACAAATTGCATTTTCCTAGACATATATTCTGGCAACATTTTATGAACTATTTGAAAAACAAACACCATATTTAAAATTACCAGTCTCTGATTTACAATCTTTTGTCCCAAATAAACTGCAGTGAGAACCCCTCGCTCGAGTCTCGTCGAATAATGTTAAACCCATCTTTCTGTCAGAAAATTTGAAACAATCTTTTAGATTGTCTGTCATTGCTTGGTGAGCTGAGGTTCAAGGTACCAGCTAGGCCAAAGTGACAGAATAAAGTGTTTTCCCTAAAACCTGTTAGGACAGATGCTGGAAGCTTATGAACTGATTTATGGACCAATTCAACCATTTTATACCACAAGATGTTGACATTCACTATTCAAAAACACATTTTAAAAGTAAAATATGGGCAATTCTACATTATGTATTACATTAAATGGACACTTTTTGTCTGTTATAGTATGTTGTATTCAAAGTTATATCACTGTTTTTTACTCCATTTTTTATTTTGTAACTTATGATAAGTATATGTCTATGTATTTTATTATAATAAATGGTAATCAATTATCCATCAACATCTTGTTACAAGTTGAGAATTTTTTTTTGCGTATGAAATATAAATATGCAAAACACCTTAATCTTGAAAACTAGCCATAGAATTCACTTGGGCCCACGGTCACTTTTGGTCACACATGGTCAGAATGTTATAAAGTACCAAATACCAAAATTGCATTAAATTTAACTGGTAACCAAAATCCCATAAGATGTGTGTGGAGTCCTTTAATAGAAAAACATGGATTATATAATGCCTTACATTATATAATCTGAAAAACCTAAGGCAATATTAAAACATTAACTCAAACATATAAAACTCTTTCAATGAATAAATGTTCTAAAAGACTTATGCGACAATATATTTAGACATTTTAAAAAAACAAATAAATAAAATTCCTCTAGAGTAAAACAGATTTACAGCCAGTATGCACTTTAGTCGATTTTCAAAAACCTACAAACTAGATATATCCTTCAAATATGCTGGTAAGTGATTGAATACCTTCAGTGGACTTATCTCAGATCCCTCCTGCACCTGAGTAATCTTGCACTGGCTACTTAAAGCTTATCTGCATTCCACATTCTATATAATTTGGATTTAGGGTCAACTGGGGTAATTGTGAATAGGGGTAATTGGAATTAGTTTTTCTAAGTGTTTTTAGTATATAGTAGGTAAGTGATTTTTGTTATTTTTTATATCTATCTTATTAAGTGTGGATTGTATTTGAATTATCGACATGTTTGATTACTTTTTTTTTAATGAGACAAGTAAAAATTCGTTGTTTACATTTACCCTAGTAAATTAATGCAATGGGGTAAATGTAAATAGACCACGTGGGGTAAATGTAAATAACGGTTTTCTTAATTTTTTTCAGAAATAATGCCAAGGAAGTATATTAAAATACGACAACCACCAGCATACTCAATTGAAGATCTAAAAAATGCAGTTAATGATATTATTAACTGTAACCGGACCTATTCCCAGGTCGAACAATTTTATGGAATTCCACGGGCTGTGGTTTACAACAGAGTAAAAGGCAGAAAAACATCTGTGGAAAAGATAGGGGCAGGCAGACCACAAGTATTGAACCCCATAATCGAGCAGGATATAGAAAATTGCCTTAAAGCACGTGCAAGAATGGGCATTCCATGTAACAAGGAAGATGTAAAAGATATTGTGGAAGAATATGTTAAACTTGAAAATTTGTCTACTTCGTTTCCTGCAGGAAGACCTGGCGATGATTGGTATTACAGTTTTATTAAGCGGCACCCTACATAATTTGTTAAAAAACCTGAACTACTGCAGAAGTGTAGAAAAGATGCAAGAGGTCCTTTTGTTGTGTATGAGTTTTACGACGAACTTACCCAACTAATAAAAGATAATAGTCTGGAGGGTAGACCGGAATTTATATTTAATGGCGACGAAAGTGGATTTCCAACTGACCCCAAGAAATTAAAGGCCATTGGTGAGAAAGGAAGACCTCTTTCAAGAATTTCAGGACGATCTGGAAGGGAGTCCGTGTCAGTACTTCCAACAATATCTGCAGATGGCTATTGCCTACCCCCACTCATTGTTTTTAAGGGAGTGGGTGTACAGGTAAGATGGATATCGACCAATAATTATCCAGGAACTAAATACACTTGTTCTAAAAATGGATGGATGGAAGAGCCGCAGTTTTTTGAGTGGTTTTCGACAAGTTTTGTAGACCATGTAAACTTTTTGAGAAATTCAAAAAACATGGAAACTCAAACTGCGCTTTTACTTTTTGACGGCCATTGCAGCCATATCAGTATTCGTATCATCAAAACTGCAATGCAAAATAATATCCATTTAATGAAATTACCGAGCCATTTAACTGACAAAATCCAGCCCTTGGATAAAGCAGTCTTTGGGCCCCTTAAAAAGATATGGGACGGTCTTTTGATAGAATTCATAAAGAAGCAAGTTGGATCTATTGAAAGGATAAGAGTAACAAAGTGTAAGTTCTCGGAATTGTTGGGAAAAGCATGGGAGTTGGGAATGAAACCGCAAAACATCAAAAAAGGATTTTTGACTACTGGAATATATCCAGTTGATAAGACAAAGTTTCCTGTGGACGACTTTAATGCAAGTGCATTAAGAAGATATATGGCTGAAAAACAACAGACAACAGATTCACAGCAACTTACAGACATTCAAACCACCAGTGACTCAAATAGTCCATTATTAAAAGATCACTCTAATACAAGGAAAAATTTTACACCAAATACAATAATAAATATTTTTGCTGAAAAAATTGAAAAAATCCAGAATGATCAAGTAACTGATAATCCTTCAGTAAAAAGACAGGTTTTCCCAAGGCTTAAGCCGGCCAAATATGGAGAAATATTAACAGCAGAGAAAGTAATAGAAAAGATGGAGACTGCAGAAATGATGAAAAAAAAGAAAATTGAAAAAATAAATCCTACTAGAAAGAATCCCAAAAATTCACAAAGAGCTGGAACATCGAAAGCCAAGACAAATGTTAACACTAGCAGCGATTCTGAACTAGAAGAAGTAGAAAATGAATTGTTGGAACAAGAAATAATTGAAGAGGAAGCCACTGATGGTAGTTTAGCGAAAGAAGATTGGATTTTGGAGACTTGAATAGAATGCAAGGAACCCATTTGGGCTAATTTACAAACAGGAGATTTTATTTTGGTGGATTTCTTAGGTGGAAGTCGAAATAATGAAAGAAGGATGAAGAGGATGGCGAGATATCAGTTACTGGTTGCAAGAGAGAGAATGAACTCGCAACTGAATTTACCATAAATGAAAATGACCTTGCAAGTGTTACCTTGGAAAATGTTATAGCACTTCTGCCAAACCCAGAAATAAAATTTAGGCAAAGAAAAATGGTTTATGTGTTTCCAGGAGCTGTACCTGTTTTTGAAAAATAAAGTTTTTAAAAAAATTAATATTAAGCATCCATCAAAACTATGTTATTTATCTTAAGTATTTAATCCTTATAAACACCTTAATATCCTATAATATCTTAGAATATAGTTTTTATTTTTTAAAAAAAAACGTTAAAAAACACAGTTTTTAAATAATTAATTTTTTTGGATTGTATTTCATTTTGTGACTTCATTGGATTGTTTACAATTGCCCTGCCTGCCGCATTATTAACTTTAATACAACAAATATTGTCTGTTCACATTTACCCCTAACTACTGGGGTAAATAAAAACAACAGGGGTAAATGTAAATATTTAACTCTAGAGAAAAAAGTACTTCTATCTCCACTTTCCCCACTAAAACAAGCTGTTAAGATTGCTATCAATAATGTGTCACCCAACAGTTCGTTCCAAGTAAACTCAATTTTCAACAAGATTCACTCAAAGTCAAACTTTATAAATTTGTTTACAATTACCCCAGTTGACCCTATATAATCTTCTAGTCTCTTGATGAAAAGCACATAAAGTTTCGGCGCATAACATGTAACACAATTTGACTAACATTAAAAAATCGCCATTTCATGAAGTAACATATTCCAGTCATCAAATTGTGTTTGTTTTGATTATATTGAAATCGGTAATTTTCTATCTACTCTTTCTAATATTATGGAGGAAAACAATGAAGTACATATTACAGTAACTATTATGTTGTACAATAAACAATTAAATCATATATTTACCCAGTAAATTCTAAGCAGATTTTGTCAGTAAAGGAAGTATTTTCCTCAGAAAAACTGTGACAGTTCTTTTAAACAAACTGACAGTGTAATTTCCCAGTCACAAAAGTAGTCCATATAATAGTAAATAAAAAGGACTTGGTAAACTTTTAAACTTATATTGTTCATATTTTATAAAAACATTATTGTTATTATAAAGATTTCATACAATATATTTTAATGTTTTATTTTGTGGTAGTTTTTTAACCAGAGAGATGCTATGATTTTTGTGTTGAGAACGGATCACTCTGTATAATGTGTTTCAGATATATTATTTAAACAAAAATACTTTTTTTCTTAAATATTTATGGAACATGCAAGATTTCAATTAATATTGCTATACACCATACGTCGAAACGATTTGGGCTTTTTATGAAGAGTGCAGGCAGATGTTGCAATTTTATGTTTTTAGTCAATATCCAGACGCTGCATTAATGCGACTTATCAACTATATAAGCCCAAAATCCTCTAATTTACTACTTGCCCAACTAGAACTACATACCAAGTCTATATATTTTTGCACAAGTTTTCTGTATTTTTCTATAAATTCTGTTATTTTATTGCAGGTTTTCATTTTAGAACCACCCAAAATTTTTAGAAAATTACCAATTTTTTTTTACATTAAAAATGCTATTTCAAAATATAGAAGGTTAGCAACTAGACACCATTTAATAATTAGGGATGTTGAAAAAATATCGATATATCAAATGAATGATATTTTTCGCCGGATATATCGATATTTTCAGACGATGTGTTTTAGGCCGATATACAGAAATATCGATATAAAATTTACATATCGAATATGATATTTTTCTTACTATTTTTCTTCATCTACATTACAAAATGTCCCTTCGCGCAGTCTTAGAAGCGTTAACGGTATATTTTAACCGTTAACTAACTCGAAGTACTCGAACAAGTCGTTTGCCCTCAATGCTCAGATTAAATACCTTAAAAATATTTAATCTGAGCGTCAATGTTTGGCGTAAATTGCATTGTGTTCCAGTTTTTAGTTTTTAAAAGATAAGTAAAGTTTGCAGATTTTCTATTAAGAAACTTTCACAGTGCCTCCACCTGTCTCTATTGGCTGGTAATTTTTACAAAAATTGGTTCTAGAAGTGAAAAAATAAGCACTATTAAATTAAATAGCGATATGTGTCACAGCTGTAGAGCTGTTGAAGAGAAGACGGCAAAGAACACCGCGAATTCAGTCTGTTGATTGGGCTGGAAATACTCATAACTCCTACCAGTATTTTCTTGAAATTAAAGACAATGATCCCAAGCAGTTTTTTTAAATGGACGAGGATGTTATATGTATATATTAATGTCAAATTTATTACGAAAAACAGACGTTTAAAAAAAAAACCTAAAATCCAGCCATTTCATTGGTTGCAGCTTAACACAAACGTCGATTTTCGCCAGCCACTTCCGTCAAAGTTGAAGATCACCATCTTTTCGATGGCTAGCGTAAACTCAAACGGATGGTGGCAAAAATATAATCGTACACATTGCTTTGCGTTAAGTTAACTTCATGGACAGCGCAAACGGCGACGCAAAACGCAAACGTTTTCAATATATATCCCAGGCTTTTTATCGAGACAACGCAGTAGAATCAAGCTATGTGAAAGATATATTTTCTGATCTGGAGCTTCTTCCTATAATCAAATATTATACTTACTACACTTAACTATTCATTCGCCCATGAGAGATTGTGTTTACAAGGTTGAAGTAAGCATTCTTTGTACATTTTGGGCACATCAATATTAAAGCCTGAGTTATAGTTTGAAAACGTTTCCGTCTTGCGTCGCCGTTTGCGCTGTCCTTGAATTTTACTTAACGTAAAGCAATTGGTACGGTTATATTTTTGCCGCCCTCCGTTTGACTTTCCGCTAGCTGTCAAGAAGACGGGGATCTTTAACTTTGACAGAAGCACCTAGCGTAAATCGACGTTTGCTTTAAGCTGCAAACAATGAAATTGCTAGATTTTAGAGGGCCTTTCAAAACGCTCGTCCTTCGTAATAAATTTGACATTAATATACTGGTAGAAGTTTTCAGTATGTATACCCCAATAAGTGGGCCATTTTCTATTCAACAACTTTACAGCTGCGGCACACACACATTAGTCTACAATGCCCAGTCTTTATTAGGTATCATTACTATTATTTTGATTATCCATTTTCAGCAAGTTAAAAAAACGCACATAAACCTGAAAACAAGCAATACCAAAATTGTATTACATAAAAAAACAATAAAAATAGGGTTAGTTCCACAGGCGACGCAAAAAGCAAACGTTTTCAATCTATAAGACAGACTAAGAACCAATGTAAACGCTCAGCTTAAACGTAAAGACCTAAACTTTTTCAATCTATAACCCAGCCTTTAATTTTGAATCATTCTTACTTATTTTTAATATATTTATGTATTTGTCAATAATATGTTTTCTTGTCAATAAAATTTCCGAATTTGTTATTTGCAGATTAAACTGGATAAGGACTATAACATTGCGGAATCTACGTATACACGCCCTAGAGATCAGTTGTGGTTGTCTAGTGAAGAGCGTTACCATGATTTTGTAGTAACAGTGTTATATGATACCGTGATTTTTTGGTATCACTGAATATAAAACGTGACGTGATCACGGTTCTGAGTAATCTATTAAAGAGTTATAATATTTTATATTGAATTAGCAGTTTCTTGAGTTTCTTCACAGACTGGAGAAAGGTATTTAAGTTTTCGTAGGGATACGCCAAGGGATAGCATTTTTTAATAGAATAAAAATAACGTTTTGAAAGTTATATTAATTAAAATTAATTGATAATTAATAATAAAATATTAACACGAAAAACAAAGCAAAAAATCAACTAACAAATTCAAATAAAAAAGGAACGCTTTATATTGTATAGTCAATTGAACTCGTTTTTTTCTTAGAAATAGGTGCCATTTTGTTCAAGTTTTATCTCACTAACTATCTTTGGTTTTCCTAGTTCGGCTAGGCCAAAAGTCATTTAGAAATCAACTTTTCAAATGTTGTGTCTTGTGTTACTAAAATAAATAAATATACCATTCAAATCTATCTAATTTAATTTAATATCTTCTACGCAACGTGTTCTTTTCAGAGAACCGGTATAACATATAACACTATTATCTTCCCCAATCAGCAAAAAGACAATAAGGCACGATGTTCCGTGCGGCCCATGTAAATGTAATGTTCTGTCATGTATGAGAAATAGCAGATTAGGAATCTGCTGCCTTTTCAACTGAAAATACGTATTTCTTTCTGAGGCACCACTGAATATCCCGGCATAATGATTTTGAGAATTTATATATGATAAAAATGTTATACCTATGGGTGGTTGAGGTAATCAGTAATGTCACTGACTATTGAATGCAGTTAGTTTGAGCTAGGTCATAGAAAATGATGTTTTTGTTAATTCACTAGTAGAAGTTGTATCGGAATTAACTATTTCAGGAGTCGAACTGATAATTGTATGCTTTATTATCTGGAAAATATGAAAAGGGCGATTAATTCAGTTGTTTATAATAATTAAAACCTGGTTCATCGTATAAAATTTAATGAATGAAATTTTTTTTTAAAATGTAGGAAAATTAATTACTACCACTGGCAATATCTGAATTTCAATGGTTACTTCCTTAGAGTTAGAATTAAAATAGAGATCACAATTCATTCATAAATTACGTTAAGTCTACGATAAAACAAGAAATGGGGATGGCCCATGTTCAAGCCGTGGCCATTTGTTGATGAATGCCAGTGGCGGCGCGAGTTTTCACTTCCCGCATAAGGAAATATCGTTAATCGTGAAAAAATCATCGTTCCGGGATTTTACAGATCTTCATGTTTTTCCATTACTGTCGGTCGGTCGGTCTGTTCCGGTATAGCTTAAAAATCCACTTACTCGATTAACTTTAATTTTCCACAAAAATTACGTCTGATATAAAAAAACATTGGTATGAATTCTATATGGCGAAACAAAATGACGATTTGTTAAAAGATTTAATGTGCGAAAATGAAGAAAGGGACCATGTTTCATTATCCTTGACAAAAGGAAGGATTCTTACCTATTCCTTAATGAGGCAAACAGGTATTTTTACAAATATCAAAGAAATAATCGTTCCCTACCTCACTATTAAAGTCAAACCAATAAGTTAGGTAAGTTTAAAAGGAAATTAGTTATTTATATATTATTAAACTTTAGTTTTTAGTTATGTTTGCATTATATCATTGTCATTTTGTAATTGTTTAATTTAGAAAAATTATTTGTTCAGTTGTTAAAAATGTCATCTTAAATCTGTGACTGTCAAGTTAGACCTTGTCTAAATTTAAACCTCTTTAGTGAATACTATTATTAGAGTTTTAAACTATAATCAATGCTTTTAACGCGCTTTTATTGACTTCCTACTCATCTGATTGTATGTTTGTATGTCTGGTGCAAATTTGGTAATGGATTTTTCATCACTTCCATTAACGATTATTTTCAAATTTGACTTGCATACACTTTCGGATATAAAAAATCCGAATTTTTTTAGTCAACGTTTAGAAATCCAAAATGGCGGTGCCAATACGTCCGATGTTACTTGTGTAGATTAAACTGAAAATTGGTGCCTAGGAAAATTTAAGAGTGTCAGCATTTAAAAATTCAAAATAGCGGTGCCAAAATGACAATGTCAGCGGGTCGGTCGGATGATTTTAACATTTGTGGGGATTATTTAAGAATGCACAACAAAAATCAGTGGTGGCGCCAATATAGCGAACGAATTTTGTCATTTGTACAGATTCGGCTGAAATATCAGTATCTAGAAGTATTTAATAATGAACGTTATAAAATTTTAGTCAATATTTGAGAATATAAAATGGCGGCATTAACATAGCAGACTAATTTCAAAATGTTTGCAGAAAATTCGGCATTTATGGGTATTTAAGACTGGACATCATGAATTTTTGTCGACATTTTAAAAATTCAAGATTGTACATTTTAATATATAAATATTTAAAAAATGAGAGTATGAATGCCTAGACTGCGAGAGAATTTTAACATTTATAGAGATTTGATTCAAAATCGATATTAAGTGTGCAATTTATACATTTTTAATAATAAATATTCAAAATAGGGATGTCATCAATCAATCAATCCGATAAGTATGTTTTTCAGATATTTTTAAACATTTAATTAAGCCACCGTTTTGTTCCCCCATTTTGAATTTGTCTCAAAATTTTTACCAGGTCATCCCTATATAATATTCGATTTTTGAGTAAAATTTGAACATAATCGATGCAGTAGTTTTTTGCAATGACTTTTATAACATTTTATTAGGCCGCCATTTTGGATTTGTAGTAAAACTTATCAGTTGATGGTCATGTCACACCTAATTTTTCTGCAAAATTTGGATAAAATAGAAAGCAGTTTTTTAGTAATATTTTTTCAATAGAACGCCATTCAGTCATATTGGATTTTTACCGATTATTGGAATGTTACCACGTCATGATCATATGACCTTTAATTTTTAACCAAAACTTGAAGTAAATAGGACAAGCAGTTCTTGAGCTTTATCGCAGACAGACATACAGACTAACCGACGAAACTGAGAAAACCTGTTTTTTTGCAACTAGAATACTTTCCTCTTGCGAGGAAAGTGAAAAAAAAGTGAGCGCTATAAGGTAAGAATAGAATAGCCAATTTTCATATTGTTTTCCCATGTTAATAGCTAAAATTTAAAAAATAAAGGATTTTTTTTTAATTTTCATAATCTTAAATTGTAACCAGTTCTAAACATGTTTGCGAACACATTTTTACTTTTAATACCCAAACAATCACCATTTAGATTCCTTTACCTGACAACACTTATATAAAAAATTGGCCCAACTCAAGTGAAAATTAAAGAAAGGCGCGAAATTATCCGAAACTTCATTATTTCCCCAGATTTCATCCAAAATCTAGTGATTTTTGAAATCGCAGTACGTTATTTTCTTTTACTATTTTAATATAGTATAGATATATTCTATAATTATTTTAAATCTCTGATAGGAAAAACTATTGTAATCCTCAAAAAAAATCACCTCAGAGTCTTTCTTGTATAATTTTGCTTCTGAGGATTCTCACCTGACCCTGACGAAATAAACGTTCTATTATACTGAACCGGATTGGTCAATACGTCATGGGACCCAAAATAATTGAATAAGTCTCCTGGAAAAGGAAATCTTGCCGCACCATAGTTAGGTCAACTAAAGCTCCTAGTTTCGCAATGTCCAAGATAAAGTAAATAAAAGTTAATTATCAAATATTTAAAAAATCGACGTTCTAATGTCACCGCACCTTTAGAACGCTGCTTCTTGAAGTAAGGCAACATATAATTAGAAGATTTGAACCATATTAACAAATACACAATAATACATTAAAACACATGCAATAGTGACGCTAAGAAAAACTTGGTATCTAATAAAATATTTTTTAGCAAATTAATTTCTTTAATGTTAAAATTTATTGTAGTTCCACGACCCGCTATTGGTTTTTAAGCCACGGCGGTCACGTGACCCTGTAACTAGTAGATTATTATACTTTTTTACTATAAGGATTCCATGTCAATGAAAGTGGAATGGTCTAATACCAGAGTGGGATGGTATAATACGTGGAGTTGTCGATCGGGTTGGCCATATCCAACTAAAACTCTTGTTAGTGGTGTAATCTGATGTGAGGCTTTGAGTATTTTAGTTTGTATTTTACTATTTTGCAATAAAACTAATTTCTTTATACTGCTTAGAATCTAATACTGAAAACATTACTATTCTTTGTATGAAAATTTTATTGCATCATGTTTAAACTTATTCACCGAAATATACATTGGTATAAACATTGGTGTTCCTGGCTAGGCGTACGATCGACCTTATACTGTGAGGTAATCTTGGCAGTGGCTAAATATGTAAATAATGAACTCTATTTTTATTCTTACTCTAAGGTTACTTCCAGTCTGCTAAAATGAATACTAATATGTACTACCTGTAACTTTTTTCTTTTTATTTTTTCAGAGAGCTATACTTAGATGGTATTATAAACTAAGATTCCCCATTTTCCTAGATAGATAGGTAGTAGAACTTAATAATAAGAGGCATAACTATTATCACAAGATACAAGGAAAGTTGTGCTTTACAAAAAGAAAAATCTATCATTTCGTGATCTGGACCCCATTGAAATCAATTATACATGCCGTAAACGTTGATGAAGAATGGGATAATAGTATATAAATATTAAAAATGTTTTATTTAAATAGATACATATAATTTTTAAATAGAAATAAAAAACTGTAAGTTGATACCTGTTTTTCTTTGGCATAGCTCTTACAATTTTTTATTATAATTAAATGTTTAAATTGACTTTATCTTGAGTCATGAAAAAAATCAGTTAAATTTTAATTATTTAAAAAAAACACAGTTTTTTAAGTCAGTTAGTCAAATATAATATGATGTGCTCAGGGTTGCCAGATTGTCTTGCTCAACTTCCCCAGTCGAAATTCAAAAATTTTAGACATTTTCAAAAAAAGAACCGCAAAAAATTATTTTGTTTGGGAATTTCTTTCTGTATTTTAATACAGATTAACAAGCGCCTAATGAACAACATAGGATAATTAAAACAAATTAAATTAATTGATTTAAGCAAATATGTCCAAAACAGATTCAGAAAATTAATATATTTTTGATATTATACATAGTGTTGTTGCTGGTATTATACATGCTAGCATTAAACAAATTTAACATTCTTTCGATAGGTACAAAACTAACACAACTCTTACTAATGAGGTATGGTATTCTCACTATGGCATCCTCACAACGTATTGCCAGTCGGAGAAAATTGGACAAGGCTAATTTCTTAATTTATTTCTTACCGAACTGAATATTTTTATTCGATAATAGACGGCGACACAAAGTAGTAATTTTTAAGGCGATTTTAGAATTCTATGTATTTGAATAAATTTGCAAGATGTGTCAGACCAAAAATTCTTTCCTCCAGGGTAAATATTTTTCTCCAGAAATTCTTTCAGGGGTTGTAAATTCAAGTACTCCACAGTTTACCTGAGCGACAAAAGTTAATTTAGAAATGTGGAAATTTAATTATATAGAATTACTCTTTACAGAAGTCTTATAGTATATTAGATAAGTACTACAAACAAAAGTTTTAAGACTAGGAGGTATTAGCTGAATGCAAAAATCTTTCTAGTTTATTTATTTATTTACACTTTTATAGACACTTAAAGTTAGGTTACTACATATAAGAGTTCCTTACAAATAAGGACTATAAATCTAAGTACTATAATTAATTATTAGTTGCATTCAACAATCTCATTAATTTATTCTTTGAGGTACTGAACAAATCAACATTCAATCAACATATTGATAAACAGGATTGAATTGGTAAGTCCTAATTATGAACCCTAAATAGGCAATCCCTTCTTCTAATACAATAGGTTCATTAAAGGATATCCTACCCAACTATTCAGGAGAGTTAAGATTCGGTTGCAAAATGTCATAGGCTAACAAGACAGTGTAATTAACTTTGCGTCTATCCAGAACGATCATTTGAAAGTCTAATAGTTGTGTGTTATATGGATAGGATATACATTATATTGTAAATAATAAATATATCTAACGAACTTCTTTTGAATTTTCTCTAGCATGTCACAGTAAAAAAACTTCCTTGATGCCCATAGCACTGCACAGTACTCCAACTTCGATCTAACCAATGCGTAGTACAACATAATATAGTCCAATTAAAACAAGAACAAACAAAGAATCTTCAGCAAGACTTTTATTTAGTTGTCAACACTAGTGCTAAAAAATTGGGTAATTGCTTTGAATAATTAAAAATAAAATAAGGTAAAAGTAGACACTTTCTAGCCAACTAAACAGTGCTTTTTTGTCAATTCCAATTCCAGAAAAAAAATTCTATATTTAACAAATTCTAAAGATAAACAACCTGTGGACTCCTCCTTAGTGCTAATGAGTGGGTAAAAAAATCTCTAAACATTATACATATTTTATTTCTATTATTTTAGTTACCAGTCCTTGATACATATATATTAATTATTATATTTCGAAGATTGCGTTGAATTTTAGTTGTAAAATATTGTCTAAACTTGATTGGATCACTATTTAACAAATGATGAATGCGCCGGCCAAATGTACGTTATTTAAAGTTTCAAAATATGGCAACCCTAGCCTTACAAAGGAGGCTGTAAGGAATCCTTCTGGGTATCTTCACAAATACCACAGCTTTCACTATTAATATACTTAGTAGAGTCAGAAATTAAATTGTTGAAAGATTTGATTATAAGTTTCTAATGGGTTCATAGAAAGTATTTTCCTCAGAACGCGCTTTTGAAGAGTGAAAACTCTCATCTTTTCTGTTGATTGTCTGCAATATATGATACAGTAGCTGAGATGGCTGTAGGCCAGCGAATAGTATATATTTAATAGCTCTTTTGGTTAAAATATATTTTTTACAACACAGAAATTTAGTATTATGTACCCAACAACCAGGACCTGTTAAAGGCCTTGCCCAACAACGCCATTTAATGTAAGAACAAAGTTTGGAAATTCGCATTGTAAATAAAAAAATAATATAATTGGTTTTAGTACTATTTAAATGCCAGTTCATTTATATTGTAGCCCCTACTGGCATCATGAAGAGGTTAAACTACTACCCAAGCGATTTCTGAGATTAGTATTATTTTTCAATGACACACTCCCATTTGTCCTACCTGACACTGTAGGGCTCGGCCTGAAAATCTTTGTTAAAGTTATTGGAAACCCTTTAAAATAAAGCTTTAAAAAATCGTACTCTTTGGATAGGCAATTTCCAAAACTGTTACTTTATATAGAAATTATAACACACTAGCAATTAAAGAGGAGTATTTCTACCAAAGTAGTGTAGTTTTTATCTACGAATCTATGAGTGGAATTAGATATTGAAATCTGGATATAGAACTTAGGAGCAATGTTATTCACACTTTACTCGAAATTGTAATAAAATTAATTGGACATATGTAAGAACGAGTATAAGAAATAGCTCTATGTGTTTTATATATTCGGTAGAGATATTCTGCTGCTCGAAGACTTGAACAATACTCCACAAATGAAATGATAAGAATCGCTGAGGATTTAGAGTTGCTTGGGGAAGTGTAAATACAGGTGTGAGCCACAATAGACCACAGAGTCGCAGTGGAGGGTCGGTTTGATCCACTCACTTATTAACTAACCTAACCTAATGTTATTCGCAGTATTCACCCTTTACTACTCGAAATTGTAATATTAATTTACCAAAAGTAAAAACAGATATAAGAAATGGCTTTATGTGATACTAATAAGAAATAAAAAAATAACAGTGCCCCATCAGAAGTTAAAAGTTTAAATTGTATTACCTTTAATTTACTGTCTCTATGTTTGTATAAAGGTTTAAGGAACAAAAAGAAAGCGACAAATTATTTATTGATAATATGTTTATTGTGATATTTATTGGTGATGACTACATGTAAATTGCTAGTCTTAAACTAGAGCCTGTGTACGACAGAGAGTTCCTATGTAAACTCTAATTTTAAGTTTTTTTTTAAAATCAATAAATGATTTTCAATTCGTATTTATTTCTCCATATAGATAAAGCCAAGTCAAACAATAGCACAAATGTGTAGTTTTTGCATTCAGCTTCTTATAAACAAATTGGGGAGTTTAAACAAAGCAGATAGACTGATCCCTTTGGAAACCGTGTTGACTAGTGTTTAATTTTTTTTGTTAATGAAAGATTCAAGTCGATTAACAATACGGCGCACAGTGTGATATTTTCGCAATCTAGAGGGATTTAATTCATCGACTGATGAAATACCTAAATAACTTTTTAGTTGAAATTTATTAAGCATAATAAGATGTTTTTAAAAAGAAAACACGACTATTTTATAGGAAAATTTAATTGGGTATATGTATATGATATAACGACAAAAAGAACCAAATGATAAAATAATTACTTACTGATTCTATTTAAACATTTAATAGGTAACAGGTGAATTTTATTAGTAGCAATCGAAACGTTAACTTTTATAATACCTTCTTCAAATTTATAAACATAACACCTAACTTTATGTACCAAAAGGTTAGTTTTTGGTTTTTTTCGCAACTAAATAAAAATATCTAACTTTAAATTGACTGTAAATATTTAATAAAATTAAGTATCTCAACATGTAGAATAATCTGTCTACGGAATATTTCCATACATAATAAGCATAATATAAAGACTAATTAATAATAATTCATCTTTATATTATGCTTATTATGTATGTAAATATTCCATACATAATAAGCATAATATAAAGATGAATTATTATTAATTAGTCTTTATATTATGCTTATTATGTATCGAAATATTTCGTAGACAGACTTGTCTACATATTGAGATATGTAATTTTATTAAATATTTACTTCAGTCAAATTTAAAGTTAGATCTTATTTAGTTGCGAAAAATAAACCTGTTTGTAAAAATCAAAACGTAACAAATAATCTGAACACACTTAAAGCTAACATCTAACTATTTACTTAGGTACATACTATGAAACATTTTCCGACAGTATATATATATATATATATATATATATATATATATATATATATATATATATATATATATATATATATATATATATTATATATAGTATATATATATATATATATATATATATATATATATATATATATGTAACTGTATGTAATTATAAAACAGGATCCAAACCAATATACATGTCACACATTAGATTAACACTGGAGTGCTGTTTGTTTCTGTTGACATTATTTGATACATAGTGAAAGGTCATAACACATGTCACATTTTTAATGTTTTTTTTTTATTTTAATCTTAACAACTGAGGCCGAAACTTTAGGTCCTTCTTCTGTTTAGTTGTTAGTCAAGCCTCTTTGAGAACGATCGACTTTTTTCTATACCCAAATAGTGGAAAATGCCTTTTTCTTCTTAATCTGTTACAACTGAAAATGACTATTTCTTTGGTATTCATCAGTATCAGTATCCAGAAGAATTAAAATCAAAGTGTTATAACATTCTGATTTCGATATACTAACATACATATATTAATGAGACTACTGAAAATTAACCATTTAAAATAACCACCAACTTTTATCAAGAAATCAATAATAAAAAAGGAAATAAACGTATTAAAATGCAAGATGTTTCAATAAAAAATCGAAACTTTTTGGTGATTCTGAAGCACTCTGTATAATATTTAACAGTATATTTGAAACTTGCACTTCTTTATAAACTTTCACCTGGACACGTGGTTGATAAAAATAAAACAAATTTTAAAAGTTTGGTATAATTTATTTATAAACGGTTTGACATAATAACAAATAACTATTATTATCGACAAAACAAAAGCAACAGCATATTAATTTGATAGTTCATTATAATAATTAAACTCGTTGTCTATTACATATTTAATGACTCAAATCGGAAACTTTATCTATATATATATATATATATATATATATATATATATATATATATATATTATAAAACAGGATCCATATATTATCCATATATATTATATATATATATATATATATATATATATATATGTATATATATATATATATATATATATATATATATATATATATATATATATATATATATATATATATATATATATATATATATATATATATATATATATATATATATATATATATATATATAATATTTTTCCTCCACAAAAATCTCCTGTCATAAGCAAAATTGCGATTGCGTCCCGAGACCCAATTTATGATAATTCTAACAAAAATTATTATTATTAAATTTAGAATATATGGTAGCTGCTGAAAATTTCTGATCCATTTTCACACAATTTAGAAGTTCTTAACCTTACGTATACAATACACGATTTAAGGAATAAGAAAATTATTGAATTTACCTTTGGGGATTGAAAATAATTACCTCCAAAAAATATTCGATTTTGACAGTGAGGGATATTTAGAATTCTCAAAAAAAGAAAAACTTTTAAGTAAACGCTCATTAAAAGTAGGCATTTGAAGACTTCCAGAGATACTACATGTCTAGCTAATATCATAATGTTTTAGAATTTCGACAAAGTACTAAAAAGTAAGATGAATACATTTATGATTATTTACCCCATAAAGAAACCCAGATTTTTAATGTAACAATATGGTTCCAGACCTTCTATGGAAGATAACACCACATTAACCTCGATATTAACAAAGTGACTAAGCACTTATTTATTAAAATACTATTAAATATATAAAACCTAAAAATATTAAGCAAAGGTCGCCAAGGTCATTTTGCAATAAAACTAATTTCTTTATACTGCTTAGAATCTAATACTGAAAACACATTACTATTCTTTGTATGAAAATTTTATTGCATCATGTTTAAACTTGTTCACCGTAATATACATTGGTGTTCCTGGCTAGGCGTACGATCGACCTTATACTGTGAGGTAATCTTGGCATTGGCTAAATAGGTAAATAATTAACTCTATTTTTATTCTTACTTTAAGGTTACGTCCAGTCTGCTAAAATGAATACTAATATGTACTACCTGTAACTTTTTTCTTTTTATTTTTTCAGAGAGCTATACTTAGATGGTATTATAAACTAAGATTCCCCATTTCCCTAGATAGATAGGTAGTAGAACTTAATAATAAGAGGCATAACTATTATCACAAGATACAAGGAAAGTTGTGCTTTACAAAAAGAAAAATCTATCATTTCGTGATCTGGACCCCATTGAAATCAATTATACATGCCGTAAACGTTGATGAAGAATGGGAGAATAGTATATAAATATTTAAGATTTATGTGTAGTCCTAGTAGCCACCTCGCAATTCACCCATTCTTATAGGCTTTGTTCAGTATAATTTTTACAATACCATTAGATTGTGACGTATAAATGACGAACTTAAACACGGTAGTTTTTGGACAATATTCAGGTCTCAACTGTCTAGCAGGCGCGTAACTAAGCGGGGCATAGGAGAGGCGATGTCTTTTTTTTTGGATATTGCATGGGCGCCCGCAGAACCATAACTGATAAAAAAAAAACCAAAAAAGGTCATTTGGCATATAAAAGTAAGTTATATATGTAATATACAATATTGACATTTTCTAGGGGAGGCATTTTGGTGTTCTATTATTATTATTATTATTCAATATGAAGAAAGTTTTTTGGTATTCGGGTATGTATTATCCTGGGTAGAAAAGAAGAATATAATATTTCTTTTTGTAATAGTCATTGTGTGTGTTTATAAACATTTTGAGAAAATGACAAGGGCTTAGATAATATTTTGTGTAACAGATTTCTTGTGGCCTTTTGCATTTTCGAAGCGATAAATCCAAGATATAGTACTAGGCATTATCGAAAACCACAACTCAATATATAAATTCTGGTTGAAAATTAGTAAACTTGAATTTTGTCCTCAAATTTACATGTATAACTGCGTTTGTCCGGTAGTTTACTATAGGACATCAGTACCTAAAATTAATTAATTAATGTAGGGGTTATGGTTATATTTAATAAATACTCGCATATGAAATGTGCATGTTTCGGTTCTTGTTGCGCTATATACTATTTCAAGTGCTGAAATGTAAATTAAAAAAATGTCCTGCGGAAGATTATTTCTGGTCATAGAAAAAATTGCGTCCAGTATTAATGTGTAAGTGATGATTTTCATATTCGAAAAATTTCTGCACTAGGCTAACACCTCATGCTAAATACTTCCTTATTTGGAAACTTCCACTTTTCACACTTCTTATATAAAAAGTATGCTGATGTGGTGTTTTAGTTGACCTCTTTTTTTTTTAGAGTGGTCTCCCAGAATCAATTAAAGAGCTAATTTCCAGACAGCTGATAATGAAATTCGTCAGTATCCCCCTGAATTACGAAAGAATGCCCTAACTCTGCAGTTTTATTCCTCAGCGGCATACAATTATGTAAGAAAAACTTGGAAGAATCTTTTACCACATCCTAGCACTCTTAGGCAATGGTATAGTGTAGTAAATGGGAAACCAGGATTTTCCAAAGAAGCACTTTCAGCCATTGACTCAAGAAATAAAGTATCTCCCGTCCATGGCCCATGTTTTCCCACTTCTGTCAGTCTGTCTGTACGCAGCATAGCTTAAAAAATACTTATCCAGTTGAATTTAAGTTTTCAACGGAATGGAAACATTTTGGTAAAAATCGAATATGACAAAACTAAATGACAGCCTAATAAATTATTTGAATATGCAGTAAATTGTAGTGATAATCTGTACGAGGGAAATTGATTGCCATTTAAAGTGACCCCTCTCTAATATTTTTATTATTTCTCGTACTAAAAAGTATTACATACTTACTCTATTTGTAACTGTTACGACTGAAATTTATATATTCAAAAATAATATGGCTATTTGTAGGCAGGTATTAATTTTAGTTTTTTAATTATCATAGGTAGCTATATTTTTAAGCTTTTCATAGGTGTAAAAAATAGACAGGGTATTCATTTAATAAAAATACATATTTTGTCACTCTCTATATATTTCAAAGATACTGAGAATTGCCATATGATTGGGAAGGAGAAAATTTATTGTGCATTTTTTCATTGCATTCAAAATAATAAAATTACTGCACAGTTAATCCTATACCTAACAGAGTAATTACTAAAAATTGACGTTTGGAGAGTTTATATAACTACCAAAAGAAACAGTTGGAACTGAAAAATAAATATTTCCACTTTCATACCTTAACTTTTGGAAATATGTTTAAAGCTTCATATATAATACTACCCGTAACTAATTTCATATTGGTACCAATCTCTAACTCTCTATATCCCTGTAAATCTGTATCTATAAAATGCCTAAATATAGTTATGTTTCTAGATTTAAGTGTAGTCATAAATCTTTAAGACATAAATGAAATAATTTTACATTTTGATTATTATGAAATTGACTGGAACTTCTTTAAATTGTTTTTTAAAAGTGTTGCAAAATTTTATCGTAAAAATCAATTTTATATTTGTCACTAAATAAAATATTTTAGAATTGGACATTTTTTTATTGTTCAAGTTGTTACAAGCTGAAATTAGTTTCCATTGCTGCTGAATTCTGGTGATACGTAAGTCCACGCCATTTTCTTTTACGAAGGGTCCAAAGGACTCACACTGTCACTTGAAATACCTAAAAAGAAAAAGTATTGTAAAAAAATTGCTTTTCGAAAAATCAGCTGTAAAAGAAGGATATTTTAAATGAAATAATATGCTATTAAAAAACTTGGTTATTGATAAAATAGGTATATTTCCAATTTTAGTTAAAAATTAAATGCAATACTTAAGGAGCATATTCCCCTTAACAAAATAAGAAGAATATCCCTATAAATATGGCTTTTTAAACTTTTGTTTCTAACCAACAGCATTTATAGTACCTCCACCCAATTTTTTTTTAATCTTATAAAACTAGCTTGAGGGAAATTCCCTAAACTTTATATATGTTGTAGTTCTTGACTTTCTGAACAATAGATACCATAAACACTTCCAAATCTTACAAAATAGAGACAGAATTGAATTTATAAAAAAAAAGTTATTCTGAAGAAAAAATCGAGAAGAAAATGTTTCTTGTTACAAAATACAGTTTTCACTTTGAGTAATCTTAATTTTCATAGACTTTAGTCAGTTATACTTTATTTGATATGATTAAAAAAGGCAACATACATACAGAGTAAATTGAAGTTTAAAAAATAAAATTTTAAACAAAACAAATCACAAATTCCTTTTTTAGTTCTATGTATGGTCTTTTTTAGGGTATTAAACTTCAGTTTACCAAATTACATATAAACCAGATGTTTTATTCTTTAATAAAACAAAATAGTCCATAATAAAAAAACAGCAACCGCACCTTATACCACATTTTTGGGACATCCTGTATAAATATTTAATATATCCTTACAAAATGTACTTTTAGCAACCTAATATCTTCCAGTACCTAACAAGGTATCCCAGAATTAGATAATATGGATTTGAAATAGCCTCTTCTGGTCAAAAATAGTAAACACAGTAAACTTAACTTACAAAAAAATAAGGTTTCTTCGTGATATAAGGTATAATGTATATGATGTATAATTTTTTCTCTAAAATTAAGTTTGGTTCACTTTTGTTCCTTTATGTATATCTATGTAGTTTTTTTTTTAAATTTTAACACATTTTAATTTATGAGTTATCAAAAAACTTTAAATATAAAAGTGTTTAGGTTTCGGCAATTTACAAGAAAAACAAACAAAAGGTAATCGGAAATTTAGCAAATGGGCATCGACTTCGTTATTTTAAAAGGCACACCCTGTATAGTAGATACACCCCAAATGGTCTCTTCTTGCTGATTATTAATAATAGACTAGGTTTAAGACCTTTATTTCTAAAGATAATTAAGAAATTTAAGAAAAACCTTATCATAAAAAGCAATGACTCCACTATATTGGAGCTTTCTCCATCTCTCTCTTACACATTGCCTCTTATGGCAAGGTTTTTCTAAAATTTCTCTGTTATCTTTAGAGATAAAGTTTAAACCTAGTATATTTACAATCAGCAAGAATGATGATTCCGTTCAAACCCAAAAACATTTGTATTTAAAGTTTTTTGATAATTCATAGAATAAGGCCTCTAGGGTACCGTTTAAAATATAACCAGGCACCCTGTAAAAATTTCACATAAGAATAAACAAATAAATTCCATTAAACATAATGAACTTATTAAGTCATATAATAGTTATTTTTTTAAATAGAATATTTTTATTGTGACGTCAAACTTCAAAAGCGATTCATAGATTGGAACAAAAGACTAATTTAAAAATACACATTAAAAATGGCAATTAGCAAAACCCAAGGAAAAACACACACTTCAAACAATTTGTGTCACACTGTAAGAAATTAGACAAACAAAAAACATAACGAGGTGTCTAGCACAAAGTTTAATGAGTGACAATAAAAAAATAAGTGCAGCATTCATCAGTTGAGTTGCTATGGATTATCTTGCTGCTGTTTTCCGGCAGAATATCAGTGCAAAAACCATTAGTCAAATCAAAAAGGTTTCAAGTGTTAAATTCTGTTTGATACTGTGAACTGATGATTTGTTATAATAACGAACTCATAGGTATGTTTTGCAGTAGACTTTGCTAAACATAAACTTATGAATTATACTAGCTTAACCTGTCTAAGTCTAATATTATAGTAAGTTTCTTTATAAAAAAAAAACAAAATAATCACAATTAATACTTACACAGGTATATATCTTCTACAATCAAAATGGTCGAGTTCAAATTTGAATCAACAAAACAGCTTATCGAAGAATTTGTAATTGTGCTTCGGTGATTGTTCTTCCTTATATTGACTAAGTATGTGAAAGGTAAATGAAAATACTGTATAAAATACTGGACATTATTTCTTGTATCATTCCCTTCTTTTTAGTGTCATATTCTGCAAAACTTGTAAAAATTTTGCTATAATCAATAAATGTGCCATACACCACATACTGTGTGATATAATATAACTAATTATTTCCCTTCTCTAGTAATTATAACATTATATAATTCCAACTGTAGTTCTTTTAAAGAAAAGCAAAGATTATTTCATTTCGCCCTCAACAGTGAAAATATATAATACCTAAGAAAATAATAGCTTACCCTATAAATTTTCTTTGAAAATACCTGTTAAGGAATACTTTTGTTTACAAGTTATACATAGACCTCGACATAGACAATGAAATATAATTTAAGCAAGTACATTTTATTTGCTAAAATATATAAATTCATGCCTAGCTGCAACAGTCTTATCATTATGATTCAACTGCCCTTATTGCTTCTTTAGTCTTTCCATCAATAGAAAACATTATACTTAAATTGGTTCCTAGTTACTGGAATTTATGTTCAATTTTGCGGTACTTAAATACATTATTAAACGACTGTTATGTTTCCCCAAGTGATCCATCAGCTGTTCCACTACCTTGTTCACTGTGTATTTGTGAACTAAAAAAGTTAGATTAGGTTACGAGAGACTAAAATTAAATAAAATACTGCCGTATTCCTCAAATAGGAAGAGCCATTCCCCAGTAACAACGGGCATTTACAACCTAGAGTAAGATTTTTATTCTTACTCTAAGTTTAAATTGCTTTGTTCTCCCGATGAACGCATTTCGCCTATATTATTATATTATTTTTCTGTGGAAGGCGCGCTCCGCTTCAAAGGCGGATAGATGTATGATGGTTATGTGGTTGCATAACAGCCGCGGTGCTGGATTAGAATAGATATTAACATAGGTCCCTCTTTTCTTTTAAGAATAAAATACGTAATATAGAATTTTGCACCATATAGTAAATAATTTAATTAATATTTAAACAGAATATTCACAACTTTGTTAAATATTTCTTCAAAAGAAGTACATTTTGAGGATAGCGTTTTATGTTTTCCCGTACTTCTAACAAAATGATCAAATCAGGAAAGATTTCACTGAATTAGAAACAATGATTCATTAAAAACTAAAATAGGTTTCGTAATAATATGACATAGATAATATTTTTTAAACAGATTAGCTTACCTTGTTTAATTTAAAGGATTTTTTTACGAGTTTCGTATTTTCGCTGCCTATTTGGAGGTTCCATGTTTTCATGATTTTCTTGAATATTTTGGCATTTGTTGATTACTTACGGTATGATGTATATGCTAATATATCATGGCTTAGCTTTCAAGTAATCAAAACTATTTTTTATCTTACGAAATTAGACTCCAAGGCAGTAAATTTAGATATTATCAAAAACTCAAAAACTGACATATTCGGAAAATGGCAAGCATATATACTGGGTGACACAGAGGACAGGATACAAAAATATCAATTTGAAATTTGAGACATTCTTATAACTTTTTAAGAAAAATTTTCTATGAAAAAAAACAATTAAAAGTTACTTCCGGTTTTTACCGGAAATGAACCCTATTTTATTTTAATAATGTAATTAAACCTGTCAGATGTATGTATGTATGAGGTGCATGTGTGTATAAACACCTGTATACTTACATAGTTTTGTTATTTAAAAAAATAAATATTTTTGAAAATAAGAAAGTGACACCCCTCAAGCAAGCATATATACTGGGTGACACAGGGACAGGATACAAAAATATCAATTTGAAATTTGAGACATTTTTATAACTTTTTAAGAAGCAAATTTTCTATGAAAAAAAAAAAAACAATTAAAAGTTACTTCCGGTTTTTACCGGAAATGAACCCTACTTCATTATTTTAAATAGAAATCTGTATGTTCAGCCTAAAATTAACTTGTTAACGATATACTACAAGTTAACTTTTGTTTTTAGAATGGCAGCTGGACAGCCATTTTTTTGAAAATTCAACATTACCGCTTTATATAAAAAATACAGTCACTATTTATAAAACATTTGTTTTAAACAGTCTAAAATAAATAAAAAAATATATATATATATATATATATATATATATATATATATATATATATATATATACATATATATATACCTATATATTTTGTTACCAATTCAGTAGATATAGATAACATATATGTCATAGATAAGAAAATACAGTTAAAATGTTAAACATAATTTAATTCAAATTAAATAAAACAAATTTTAGGCTAACACTCCTAAAATTAGTCTACTGTATTATCTGATAATACATTTATCACTATTGAGAGTATACATTAATTTTTTGGATAATAAAGAAAATAACTTGAGTTCTTTGTTTATTTAAAAAAATGTTACCTTGAAATAGGTAGCTCCAAATACCTGCTAGTGTTTTTAAAAATATCATATTTTCTAATGTCTCTAAAATATCTTTTATGCCACTTTCTGAAATTCGGTTATTAACATCTGGAGAAGTAGATAATATGAAATCAAATCCACTAAAATTTTCACCATTTTTCACTTGTAAACATTTAAAATTAGAATCCCCAATTATTTGTGGTTCTTCTGGATTACAGAAACAGTAGGTATTAGGTACAATAATTATTCGATCACCAACTCTGGCCAACTCGTACTAGCAATGCCTTTTTATCTTCTCTTTTAAAAGTGTTCAAGTGTAGTATATACAAGTGTTGTGGTTTTTCAGACAGACCTAAAAGCTGCAGCTGCTTGATTCTTAATCTTCATTATTTCCAGAATAATAAAATATGTGTGTGTTAATAAACAGAAACTATTAAACTTTTTTCGTGTTTTGTATGGTTTTATCAACGTCAGCAAAATAATTTAAGGTTAAGGTTAAGAGTAATTGTCAAATTGGGTGCAAAACATGGCTTACTTGATGTCAAAATATGCATGTAATTTTCCATTTTATGAAATGATTGCTACTTCTAAACACCTAACTATTGTAACGTTAACTTAACTATCGTTATCTCCAAAATCGCACCCTGAAGTACTTGGTTTCGGACCACCATAATACCTCTTTTTTGGCAAATTCTGGGAAGGTACAGCTAACCGTTTTTGCTTTGGTTGCTTTAACTTGACATCTGTAAACATATAGATTTGTTAAATATTAACTAATACAACGGCTATAAAAAACAATAAAAATTCACTAATAAACTAACGAAGTGTAACAAATAATGTGTATTCCGTACACTAATTAAGTATGTAGTTTTTATATATTTTTTAAATTTTAGTTTATATATTTTAGCTTACATTACTTTACTTGCCTTTTGCACAGTAGTCTTCAGTTTTAAAATGTCTTGAACAAACACGTATGTTTTTAGTCACTGGTTTCCCCATTAATTTAACATGTATAGAATCATTAACTGTGGAGGGAAAAGAAATTAAAGATAGAGTTAGTATTGTGAATAGCTTAAACAAACACTTTGCAAACATAGGTGAAAAAATTGTAAATAGACTAAATGAAGAAATAATACAAAACGGTGTAAACATGCAATTTGAAGAAATTAAAACTAACAGAGAAATTAGTTTGGAACTTACAAATGAAATTGAAATTAGTGAAACCATATCAAACCTAAAACGTAAAACTGCATCAGGAGATGACGAAATCACTGTTGTTGATATTCTAAATTTATGGGATTGCATTTTAAAAACGCTAACGACGTTAATAAACAATGTATTTACAACGGGAATATTCCCAAAAGAACTAAACAAGAAGAGGATTACGCCAATCTTTAAAGCTGGTGATCCAAAATCTATGGAGTAATTATCGACCGATTACAATAATAAGCGTTTTTTCAAAAATAATAGAAAAGATCGTTAAAAAAAGAATTATAACATTTATAAATGAAAATGTATCATTTGACAAGTTCAAATATGGTTTCACTAAAAATAGTATCACTTTGGGAGCTGCTTTTGATCTTGTTAACCATGTCTGTAATGCTTTAGATCAAAAGAAAACTGTTATAGCTGTATTTATCAACTTAAGAAAGGCTTTTGACGTGGTCAGCATAGATGTATTACTTAAAAAACTGTTTAGAATGGGCTTTAAAGGTTCTATATTTGAGCTTATTGAATCATATTTGAGTGATAGAATTCAGTATGTAACATTAGATAATGTAAAAAGTTCCTCAGGGCTCTGTCCTAGGTAAACTTTTGTATTCACTGTATGTATTGAATCTTAAATGTTCAAACCTTAAAGCCCAATACTTTACGTTTGCTGACGACACAGCATTAGTTTATACGGGAGAAAATGATATTGAGCTTATGCGGGAGGTTAATGTAGATCTTGACCTCTATCTCAACTGGCTTTTTTACAACAAACTTAAAATAAATATAGATAAAACTAAATATGTGCTCTTCAAGCAAAAAAATAAGATAATTAATATTCCCAACATCAAAATTAATAATATGAGTTTAGAGAGGGTCACAGATATAAGATACCTGGGTTTAATTATCGACGAATTACTGAATTGGCAAAACCATTTAGACAAAATTAAGGATAGTTATTCCAATGATTCCTATAATTTACAAATGTCGAAACTATCTTTCTTTCAAAACAAAAATGAATATTTATAATGCTTTTTTTATGTCACATCTACGTTACCTTCTACCAGTGTGGGGAACCTGTTGCAAAACTAGATTCAACAAAATTCAAATTGTACAAAATAAAATTTTAAAATTCTTTTTAACTTTGATCTATTAACAAGCATGGAGTCCCTATACAGTGAACTCGGTGTATGTAGGTTGAACAAAGTGTTAATGCTTGAGCAGAGTAAATTAATGCATAAGATAACTTTACAACAAAAAAAAAGTAATACTAATATAACATTGACTAGCGAAATACATTGTCATGATACACAAAACAAAAATAATGTATATGTTAACTTTAGCAGATCAAATCTAGGACTTTATAGTCCAATTCAGTGTGCGTTGAAAATGTATAATTCTATACCAGATAAGCTCAGACTAATAACAAGCTATAGTGTATTCCTTAAACGACTTAAAACTTTCTTAGAAATAAAATGATGTGATAAATATGTGTTAGATATTAAGCTATAAATCAAATATTTATAATTAGGCATTACGATTAAGACACAATAGGTACATATGTGTATGTAGGTATGTGTAGATATGTATACACATTGTTAAAACTTTAAAGTTTATTCTCTCGAGGCCAGAGCTTCAAAGCACTGATTAGAGATAGTTATGTAAGAGTTTTCTTATATGATAATAGTTTGTATCAAAAAAAAAAAAAATTAAACTTTTTCCCAAGCTTTTATCTTATCTAGTTTCTTTTTGTCCTTAATGCGTTTAAAATATTAACGGGAATACCACTATCCTTTTTGGGAAAATAATGAAAATGAATGTTTCTGTCTGAACCTTTTCTTGCACGAGTCATAAACGCAACAAGTTGTGTTATGCTTTGTTTTGGACGTGGATCCCATTTTCACAATTTGTAATATACACAGGAAGCAACTTAAAAATACGCAGAAATTAACTATACAAACAAATTTAAAAGCTTTATATGTTTACAAATCTGAATTAGTCTAAATCCTTGCAACCAAACACATGGACTGTCACAAATGATTACTCGCTTAATAGGTTCAGATTTTATCCGCTAGGCGTCGCATTCATTTTTGAAATCGCCAAATAGGAAAAGTGCACAAAATAGTGCCAAACTCAATTGCTTTTAAGTGCTACATGTAGAAGAGCACAACAAAAATATCTTGGGAACAACCAGTGATGCCAGGTTATTACAATTGTAACAGATCTGTTACCTTTTGGAGAGATTTATTACTTTTTTACCTTCTGATGAAATGTATTACCTTTTTACTCGAGGCTCCAAATAAAAAAAAATGTTTATTTAGGAGAATGGCTGAATGACCAAATCACCGTATATGGAATAAACGTGTTTTTTTTTGCATTCTAAAGCGCAGTCTTCTACTAAAATTATTTTCAATAAAAATTTATTACCTTTCTTCAAAATCTATTACCTTTTCGAACGCCTGTCTATTACCTTTTATCAAAATGTTCTGGCAACACTGAGAACAACCCTGACTCCCTGACTAACCTCTCATGCCAATTTTGGTTTTAATTGAATAAAAACAAAAACAATCTAATATCATAAAATTAATTCACGTTGGTCTGAGTTGGTTTATCTTTTGTTCCTGTAAACTGATATTGGTTTATCTTTTGTTCCTGTAAACTGATATCCTTTATTTATTGCTCATGGCAAATAACGAGAATTCACCAATTAATATTCCAGATAGCCGAAAAAATAATGGAAAGGAAGATGAGGTATTATTTCTATAATATTGTTTAGCTTTTGTATGCATCTTTAAAATAAATACAGAATTCGTTTAATGTAATGATAATATATTACTTGGGTTTATTATCCTTATAACTTGGTAGAATGTCCACTTTCTTGTACCATCACCGATTTTCCCGAAATGCCACAATCGTCAAATTTGACCCCGGTTGTTTTGACCTTAAATATTTATTTTTAATGGATTTCTTACCAGAGTTACAATTGGATATCATCTAAGAATAGTTTACAATAAAAAAATAATATATTTTTAAGGAATTTTTTTAATTCAAAGGATATTCTAACAAGTCAAACAGAAAACATGATGCTGTATTTTTTTTTTAAATTAGACCTCACGAAAAATTTTGGCATGATGTTCTGCCAATTTTAGGCACCACTGGTTCTCCGTGTAATAATAGAAATTTATTTTATTTTTAACAGAAACAATTAACAGACATGCTTTCAAACCTTAGATTAAATACACAGGAAGATACATAACACAGTTACAAAGCTATCTCACTGGTAGACGTCAAGTCGTGAAGTTAAAAAATACCTTATATGATGAGATTATAGTACACTCTGGTGTACCACAAGGTGGTCATTTGTCACCATTTTTATTTATATGCTTTATAAATGATTTGAAAAGTGTTATTTACAACAGCTATTTTTTATTATATGCTGATGATTGTAAGATTTTTAAAATAATTCACTCACATCTTGATTGTCTCTCCAGGGTGATCTGAATAGGTTTATCGATTGGTGTCTTTTGAATAATTTAACTTTGAATGTTAACAAATGTAGTGTCATAAGTTTCCATCATTTAAAAACACCACATATTTATGATTATAAACTAAATGATGGCATCTTGGAAAGAGTCAATATTGTGAAAGACTTGGGAGTACTATTGGATTCTGAATTTACATTTACTGAACACATAGATAATGTAACGAATAAAGCAATAAAACTGTTGAGCTTTATTTTAAGATCTTTTAGTAATATCTATACTTTAAGAGATGTCTTTTGTGTCGAAGCACGGTCTGGATTTGAGTATGCCTCCACCGTGTGGTCTTCATACTACAGATGCCATATAGACCAAAAAATACAGAGAAGATTTTTAAGGCATATAGAGTGTAGACTCCATATAGCTGTTGAAAATATCAATTACGGTAAGCTATATTCATTAATGGGTCTCCCCTTATTAGAAGAGAGAAGGAAACATTTTGACTTGTGCAACTTATTTAAAATTCTCAACAACCTTATTAAGTCACCTCTTATGTAAAATACATCTTCATGTTCTGTCAGATCAACAAGACAGGATCAATTATTTGATAACTATGGCCTAAATACTCCAATAGACAGAATGAGCACATATTCCAATATTCTGCCAAGTCATATAGATTTGTTTAATATGAGCTTGCCACTATTTAGAAGGGCTTTAAAAAAGTGTCGTGGTGGTTATTTATGATTTTAAACTGATGCTTTAATTTAATGAAATGTCAACTATTTTCAACTTAATGGGATGTATTTTTCACTGGCTATATCAAAGTCAAAATATGCTTTATTGTCCAAAGAAAAAAAATTTCTCAATGACAAAGCTCGTAAAAGTAAACAATTAAAATAAGCAAACTAAAATTATTAAAAGAAAACATTAATGTCATAAAACGTCAAAGAAGAGATCTTGAAAACAAAACAGTACACCGAAAAATGATCTTATCGTCATAGTAGATAACAGAATTTACACAATACACAAGACTAAAATATAATAAATGACCACATATACACCCCATCTAAAAGAAGTTTAATTAAAAATAAAAATAAAAATCTGCAAGAATATTACATATTTACACATCCTAAAATATATATAAACACAATACCCATATAGACACTCTTAATTAAAATTTTTTACTAGAGATTCTTCAACATTGTAAAATGATTCAGAGATCATTAAATTTTTAACCTTAATTCTAAATAATCTGTAACTTCTAATTCTTCAAATGCTGACTGGGAGGTTATTAAAAATTTTTTTTGAATTATAAAAAACAGAGTTTTTAGTTAGGGCTGTCAAAGGTATAGGTAGATTAATAGAGAAAGAACTGTGGGAGCCCATCAAAGACAAAGTATGAACTCTTTCTAAATGCTGCTAAAGTCAGAATTTTTTTTGACTTAAAAATGGGTCTACATGAATCACGTGGCTTTAGGCTGTATAGGTATCTTATTGCATGTTTCTGCAGGATGAAAATTGATCAAAACAAGTTACCGCTGCACGAGCCCCAAAAACAAATAAAAAATAAACATTTCTTGCTACTGTTTTGTTTAGCTCAGCTCTAGTTGTTCGAACAGCATAACATCCAGAACTAAGTTTCTCGCACAAGTTATTAATATGTACATTAAATTTTAACTTATTATCGACAAACATTCCCAAGAACTTGTTTTCTGTCATGTTTTTAATTATTTGACCATCAAGAGAGATTTTATCAATGTGACATTTAAAGTTTAAAATGTTGGTTTTCGACACATTAAAAGACAGACGATTCGCATTGCACCACTGTATGTTATGAAGATCGGCATTCATCATATCATTCAGAATGTCAGGATTTTTATGATGCCATAAAATTGTTGTGTCATCGGCAAATAAGGTGCACTGTCCATTGTGTATGAAAGAAGGCAGATCATTAACATATATTAAAAATAGAAGTGGGCCAAGAACAGATCCCTGAGGTTGTGTTTAGTTTGGACGAAAGTTCACGTTGAAAACGGGCGCTCTGATGGCGGTCAGTTAGGCACTTGTTCTGTATTTGTTGCACTGTGCTATATATATATATATATATATATATATATATATATATATATATATATATATATATATATATATATTTTTTTTTTATATATTTTATTGTAAATGGCTATTCCGTCAATATATTTTTATTTGTTTATTATTTATTTATTAACAAAATAATACAACGTGACTGAAGGATTAATTTCCCCCAATCTGCACCGCACACATATGTTTGTTTGAAAAACCCCTCTTAGTAGATTAGCTCTATATTCTATTGTCTCCCGGTGCTAATTAAATCAGTTTGAAATGCATTGTGTCAATCAATTGAAAAATACAGTGGCAATGTCGGTTGATCAATTAGCATTGTTCTCGAAATTTTTTCTAGCGATTCAAGTTTTTGTGGTCAATTAATTACTATTTATAGCCTCATAATGACTAAATGGTGCATTATTTGTGGTCAGATGTGGAAAACTGAAGCTTGTTTATCTTTTCATAGGTAAGTTCCATTGTCAGCACATAGCGTTAAATTAGGAAACTTTTAAAAATAAAGTAATATTTTAATTCTTATGTGCCTAATATCTAATTTACCCTAAACTCGTATCTAAATGTATATTTACGTCATTGTTAACTATCAGTGGCTTCAACACATACAAATTTGTGGATTAACCACACTTTTTTAAAATTTAAGTAGCACTTAATTATTATTAAATATTAATAATTTTAATATAGTACTGAATTATTAAATAACAAAAAAAAAATCTGACCTTTATTTTATATGATTTACCAGTGTGATATTAAAAAGGCTGATCTGTTTAATTTCTTGTGAAGGTTGTTGAACCAAATCTGTACCAATTACTTACCTACGAGTAAGGATATCTTTATATGGCATAGAATTTTTCACTGAAAAATAATTTAGCTAGCTAACAGTAGTTAATTGCTATTGAAAAACTATTATGCAAGCTTGTTAATATATATATATATATATATATATATATATATATATATATATATATATATATATATATATATATATATATATATATATATATATATATATATATATATATATATATATATGTATATATATATATATATATATATATATATATATATATATATATATATATATATATATATATATATATATATATATATATATATATATATATATATATATATATATATATATATATATATATATATATATATATATATATATATATATATATATATATATATATATATATATATATATATATATATATATATATATATATATATATATATATATATATATATATATATATATATATATATATATATATATATATGTATATGTATAATGTTTTTATGTTTCATACATTTTTCACACCAAAATATGAATTAATATTAGTTGTAAATTATTAAATGGTATACGGAAAGTTGTTGAAGGTATTGTCAAATATACATTTTTCACTACCCGACGGGATTCTTTTCGATACAGAGTGGGATCGTTTTTCCAGTTAGCGAGCGCCAATCGTTAATACATCCGGAAAGAACACTCATTCTATGTACCGAGGGGTGTACAGTACACAAATTTTGTACACCAGATTACCTTTTTACCAAAGATTACCATTGAGTACCTCAGATTACCCACGAGTGCCCAGGATTGCCCCTTGATTACACCCGAGTACCCCAGATTACCTCAGAATACCCTTCGTTATCTCGACTTTTTTTATGGATAAATAAGTGATTTTACAGAAGCTGACTGGCAATTTCGCGAGATCAGTTTCGCCATAAATGAAAATCCGGTGTGTAATAAAAAAATCGGCAAATTTCTTTTACCTGGAAATTCCCTCATTACGAATATTTCCTTTAATTAGGAATAGTGAAGTGTCACACAATTTAATTCAGTATGTAGTCATTTAGTAACACATCACATTACTATCTTTTCAAATATTTTTATCATGTTCCAATTTGTCCATGATATTGGATTTCTACCAATATTTTACCAGTTTCTTTCTACATGATACTTGATTTTTGTGCAAAATTTAAGAAAAATTGGATAAGAAGTTTTTTAGTAATATTTTTTTACATTTCTCTATGCCGCCATTTTGTCTTGACATATTGGATTTTTGCCAAAATGTTACCTGGACATCCCTATATGACCCTTAATTTTAGGCCAAAATTTGAAGTCAATCGGGTAAGTAGTTTTTTACTATGCTGCGAGCAGACAGACTGACGGAATTGAGAAAACATGTTTTCCGACATCTAGAGACCCAGAAACCTAAAGATCTGAAAAAATCTCGGAGGATTATTTTTTCACAATTGCAATACATCCCTTTTATGAGGGAAGTAATAATCAAGGATTTAATTTAAAACCAAATCGATCTATAAAAATTTCCGTAAAACAAAAGTTTCAATTATTGATAAATTTCACAATACATTTTTAAATGTATTTTTTCCTTCATATACATGTATGCGTTCCTTAACTGAATACTAAGTCATAATTGTCAAAAAAAAAAATCATTAAACTACCTATTTATAGAGAATTTTGTATCTGTTTATAATTTTAAATTTTAAAAAAATCTAATATATTTTTCTCTTTCCTAAAAAATAAGAGAACTTTATTTGTGAAGCAATTTCGAAAAAGTACCATTAGCACTCTACCTAATACATCTATGTTATAACTGATAAATTTATTTTTTAGTTTAACGATAAGCACTAATTTCTATCAGGAATAAAAATTTTCGAGATATGAATAGTAAAAAATTTTGCTTAGTTATTTTGCATACATTTTTGGACGCACTTGTATATATTTCGCTCTATTTCAAATATAATCGACTGCTCATTTACTTTAAGTAATTATAAAACATAAGTATCTTAGGGTCACTGGACCTTTAAGACTAAGGATTTAGTTCAAATATAATTTTTAAAATAAAATATAGGGTCTGAAAAAGCAATTTGCCTCCACTGTGAAATAAATATAATGTAAACTTTTCCAAATTCTCCTTAAAAGAATTTTTATTGAGCCCACATTAAAACCTGTTTGAGATATAAGTGTTTGTTACAAAATATTGGACAGTTTCAGAGAAGGCAAATTTTACTTCGGGGTTTTCATCAACAATTTCATTAATTTTTTAAGAACTGGGACTACTTAATTAGTTATTAGGCTTTAACTAATATCCAAATTTTCCCGTTTTCTTCTAAATCTTTTTTTGCGTGAGTATTTTAGAGTTTTTTTATTTGGTGAACATGTTATCTTGTATCTCTACATTTTCAGGACACTCATCATTTGAAGTAGTAGTCTCTGTATACAGCAAAAAAAATGGATCTGAATAATGTTAATGGCTTGATTATTTTGATATTTTATTAGAAGATGTATCTGTTTGGGTGTCTGTGGAGGTGTTACTAATGTAAGTAATGCCCTCTAATTCCAGTCTGTTAGTTTTTAAAATTTTATGTTTTATGAATACATCAGTATTATGAAGGGTCAGAAGTGAGGCTGTCTCAGAGTTAATACACGGGTTAGTATCATCAAAGAGCGAGCCAGGAAGGTTTTAACTTGTAGATCGTCAGTAATTTATTATTTTATTTGTTATTCGTCGTTTTCTTCCAGATACCAAACTTAAATGAGAATTTTAAAATGTCGCTGAAAATTTGAGGTACAGGCTTTTTTGAAACCTCGGATGGTGCATAGATCACTACAAAAACAAGTTATTCTATAAGATAATTCTTCTTTGCAGTTATTATCAGAAGTAGAAGACATTGAAGTTCGTACTAAAAGAACGTCAATTTTGCCTTTTTTCTCCAATCAAAGGTTACTGTGATTTTTCTTGAATCCATTATTTAATAATTGTGTGTATTTGGCTGTTTTCTTCCGTTATATTATTTAAATTTTGCTGGGTATTGTCCGATGAATACTGTTGTCTTATGTCTGTGTGTACTTATGTCTAATGTGTGGGTGTAAATTCTCAAGATAATCTTTGCGTTATTTTTATTAAGTATTCGGTTCGTAGAATAGCATTTTCGGATAAGCCCTGATAAGATATAGGATTAGTTACATTTTCTGTATAATATTTCTTAATTACTATAAAATACTTTTCTATGCTATAATAATAAAATAATGCTGATATTTTTAACTCATTTAACATCATTAAAATTGGTTGTATGCTTATGCCCTGTAAAAGTCTTTTACTAAGGTCTAAGTTAGGTAAAAAGAACATTTAATTTAATTTTGGCTGACTTAGTAAAAAATTATTTTAACGTGATTCTTTTGGGAAAAGAATTGATTTAGTTCTGATTTTTTATGTATTTGTCCTAATATACAAAATAACATATTTTAAAATTTCTACAGAATGTCTTATTTAACTGGTTTCTTCATAATTTGGTGGTGAGTGTGTACATTTAAAAGGTCTTTTTACAAACAATTGCTATATTGGGTTTAAATAAAAACAATTGTTCTTATATATTTATTTATTTATTGATAAATTAAGTAATACATTTTAATATATTCAAACGTTATACATTGATAATAATAAAAGCAGATATCAATTATTGGCGTTTTTACGTAAAATATCAAAATGCTCGGGTAAATACCCAGCGTATTTACCCCGAGTTTAATATACCTGGGTATTTTACAACTTTATGTATAACAACATAATTCAGTCTCATTCGTTTCAAACGCATCATCTTAAAACCTACACACCTGTGAATACTTTCTCCAATAATGACAGGTTGAAAAATTATTCAAATAAGAAAAATGTGGTTTTACAAAGATGTATTCAAATTGAATTAACAATTATGTTATTATACAGGGTAATTTAAAAGAAGCAATTTTTAAACGATTCGTAAAAGTTTGGTCTTTGTTTTTAAGCTTAACTGCTACTAATGTCTTAAAACGCCATATAATAGGAAACCCCTTTTGCAATTTTCAATATTTTAACCGGTTTTTGTTTCATTGCCAAATTTTTAATAGTGCCTATGCGATACACATGACAATTTGTCACAAGCAGGCTTTGAAAAAAAGGTAATTTTTGCCACGTGGGTAGGGTTCACGGTGTTAGTTAAGAGACAACAAAGCAAAAACCAATTGAAATATTGAAAAATTCAAAAGGGGTTTTTTGTTGTGGAAATATGGGGCTTTAATACGGGAATAGCAGTTATGCTAAAAAACAAAAAATACATTTTTGCGAATCGTTTAAAATTTTTTTTTCTTTTAAATCGCACTGTCTGATAATATAATCGAAGGTAATTTATTTTGAACATATAATTAAAGAACCCATAAAACTGTGAATATTTTCTCCAAATTTGGCAAAAAAATATTGATTTATAAGAAAGCTACCGAGAAAAGAAAAAGGTGGACATATATATATATATATATATATATATATATATATATATATATATATATATATATATATATATATATATATATATATATATATATATATATATATATATATATATATATATATATATATATATATATATATATATATATATATATATATATATATATATATAAAAATACATATACACCCGTCAATTTCTGTATATTTTTTATACAATACAAATTTAAGATATACCACTTTGTAACATCCAGTAAAAAAGATGTTTATGCATTAACATTGCAGCAGTCGCTTCTTAACAGAGAGCCGACGAATTTCTTAGAATATTTTAACTTTTACGTTTGAATACATCCTAGTTCATGTTGCGTTTACTCAGTTTTGCCCCAAAGCTTCTTGCGACATCCCGTGGCTGGAGAAATATTTGTCTCAATTTGTATTTAAAGGTAATCCCAATATTAAAATATATCTGTTGTGCTCTTCGTCGTTTGTATTATGCTATGCAGAAATTTAACAATCTTGCTTTATTAATTTTATCATTTGCTTTCCAAGATAATGCATTGGTAAAAGTAAATTGTGTCATTAAGTTCTTTACGACTGATGAAAACGTAATAAATGATAATAAAAAATAAATTTGTTTTTTGAGAAATAATCATGATCACAATTGTAAACTGGTCGGCGAAATGACATATTTTCAGAATTTGAACTTTCAAATATGGGTAATTTATTGTTTTTTCTGTCACAACAAGCATGTTTTTATAGTTTTTTTAAATTGCTTTTAAAAATGTAAAAAAAACTTTCAAAGGGTTCTTTACATGGATTAATTGTTTACTTACACCCGGATTCATTTATGGAGTTTAAAATTTAGACCGTTATTAAACTTAGTACTTCTAGTCAGCCAGCCATAGTTCAATAAACTGGACTATGGCCGTAAATGTCAAATAAGATCCCGTTTTTGTAGTAAAACAATGTTATATATTAACTTAATATATTTTAATTCCAAAATATACAATAATACTTTTAAACGATGAAAACTAATAAATTTAAACATTATTAAAATAAAGTTAAAAGTTATAGTAACTATTTATTTTTTAACTTTTTGTTTTTGGAATCACATATGTCACACATATAGTTGTCAGCTGAGTCCCATCCACTACATTTGGCATGTGAGTCGGAACACTGAACGCATCGATACCACATTTGCCCATCTCCTCCGAATTCTCCACAGACTAAGCACATATCTTTATTAAAAGGGTCGAGGTCATCATCTTCGTTGTCGTCACATAAATTGTTTTCGTCATAACTAGTGCTGCTATCTGAGTCATCACCTAAATGCAAGTTTCTGACATGTCTGGGTTTTGTCGTTTTTTTGTTTAAGGACAATTTTCTTTTCTTTTCTTGTTTCTTAATTTCTTTGTCCTTTGTATTTGTCTTTTCCTCTTGTTAGTCCTCCTTTTGGTTTTATAGTTCCTGCCTTTATTTCTTTTTGCAACTTTTTTACTTGAGCCGCTTCCAGCTGTTTCTTTATTGGAGTAGTATATTTTGTACTGTGTCTACATATACACATACCTTTTCGACAAGAAAATTAATTATAACTTTTATTATTTTTCTTCATAAAAGGAAGATTTTTTCTTCTATTCTAAGAAAAGGAAATAGAATTTTACTTTTTTAAACATTTCATTAAGCAACTATTTTGTTTTGCGAAATGGGATAGACAAAATTTTACCAGTTCATCCCTATTTTACACTTCATTTTTGTGTAGAATTTCAACTTCGTTGTATACGTAGTTTTTATGTTACTGATACATTTAATTAGGCCGTCAATTTTGTTCACTATCAAGGCCCTAAATTTTTCCATTTTATCCCTATATCAAACTTGATTCTTGTGCAATGCTTAAGGTAAATTGGACCAGCAGTTTGTAGCAATAATTTCTTAAAATTTTATTAAGCCGATATTTTATTTCGTCTTCTTGGATATATACCCCACTTCTGCAAAATTTGGGGAAAATCGACAGGAAGTTTTTTAGTAATTTTCTTATTTCATTTTGATAGGCCGTCATTTTATTCTGCCACACTGAATTTTTACCAAAATGTTACCATGTTATTCTAATGTGACTCTTGATATTTGACCAACATTTTAAGTCAATCGGATATGTAGTTTTTAGCTGTCCTACAGACGTCCTGACAGACAGACCGACGAAATTGAGAACAAATGTTTTTCGGCATCTAGGGGCCCTAAAACATAGATATCGGAAAAAATCTCGTAGGTTGATTTTTAACGATTACAATACTTGTGTGTTACCTGTATAATCGAAAATAAGTATAGCAATCGCTACAAGTTTCGTATATTTTTTTTCTAATCCCCACAATAGCCTAGCTATTGGACTTAAACGCACTGTTATACCACCCTGTATGTGAGGCGCAGAATTATACAGAGTTATCCTACCATAACACCGAATCCATAGCATCTGTATGGTAATAAAAATACTGCAGATCACAAAATAAAGATTATAACAATATCTTGTATCTTCCTGATCATATTCAATAAAATTCTAATACATGGACTATGTTTGTGACATCGGTAATTAGGTACACTGCAGGTTTGCTTTAAAAAACTAGAACAATGATTCCCAGGAAACCGCTTCCCTTACGGACAATATCTGTTTAGTATTTACTTTGTTCTCATCTCATTTACTTGTTTTTTATTGTACGACTTATAAGAATTACTGTAATATTTATTAAACCACTTATATTCATTATTTTCTTCCATAATATTTAGAAATAGCAGAAAGAAAATAACCGATTTCAATGAAATCAAAACGATTCGATTCAATGAGTGAAATACGTTACATCATGAAATGCCGATTTTTAATACTCAAATTGTGTCATGTCGAAGCATTATGAGCTTTTCACCAAGAGACCTGAGAGATTCTGTAAACGCATGCTTATACCCAATATGCCGACATTCGATTTCAAGTTTATTTTTAATGGGAGATATTAGGGATACAGGGTCGGTTAAACAATTCGAGCATTGGAAACAGTAATATTAATTTTACTTTTTATTTCAGTCCACCTAGTTTTCCCACAATTTGTGTTAAATCTGTCTTAGAAGTTAGAGTTGATATTTACTTTGACCTGCTGTAATTATGAAATCGTATTGCGACAAAAGTCTATGGGTGATCAATCTACACTGTCGGGCAAAAAGTCCGGCCCAATAGAAAATTATGTTGGCTGTCAAAGAAATTTATATTTTTCTCCTTAATATTTTTTAAATATTTTATTTTTGTAGATGATAATGATTATGAAAAATTCGTGTGTTAACAAACGTGCATTTTTTTTTTAATATCACACTGTATAAAGGAAGAAGGCAATTTGTAAACTTTCCTCTACTGAAAATATGATTCCTCGAATGATCAAACACAATACTTATAATGTACCCCAGGGCGGGGGGACGAAAACATTTTTAAAATTTCGCAAAAACGTAACGTTATCGATGTGTTCCGTCGGTCGAAATCGAAAAACTATACGGGGGTCGGATAGGGAACGTCGGGGGGCAGATTTTGGCAAAAAAATGACAGGGGATCTATCAAAAATTTGACAGTTGAAGCGTATTTTTGACAAGGAGACCAGGTAGGAACGATCTGAGGACGACATCGGGACGGGGGGGGGGTGCGGAATAGGGGGGGGAATTTTTGACGGGTGGCGCCATCTTTGACATCTGTCAAAAGGGCGCCGCTTTTTTACGGTATGACGCGACAGTCGGAGGTTAAAATCGACCCCGGGGTCGTAAAACAGTCCGACCGTCAAAACTTGACAGGCTCGAAAACTAAGAAATTTTCACCGATGGATGCGGGATCAAACGGAAAGCTTTTAAAAAAAGATTTCGAAAAAAAAAATTTTGACAGCTGTCAAATTTTGACAGCGATTTTTGACGTCCGATTCTCGATTTGTTTATTAATTTAGGCGACAAGTCGAGATCGAGGATCACGAAAATGGCGGAACGAAAAAAATAGGCCGCATCTTGTATTTCGCGAAAATGGTGAAAAAACGTTTTCCGAGCCGAGAAACGATTCGGGGGTGGGACGGGTCGGCGGGCGGCTCGAGAAAAAAGCGGTACGCGGCCCGTCCGATTCCGACGGTTCGGACGTGCGAAAAATCGAAAAAACAGCTAGCCCATAAGTGGGGAGGGTCGTTTTCAGCCTATTTTTTTTGTAGATTACGAAAATGACGAAAAAAAAATTTATCAAAAAATTTTAACCCTACTTTTCGAAAAAAATTTTCTTTCGATTTTTAAAATTTTTTAAAGCCCGGATGTAAAGAACAGAAAAATTAGGTTTACCGTAAAACACGAAAAAGATTTCTAGAGGCCGGGTTTGGGCTGTACGTTGTTCAAATCGAATTTTTTTTTCTTTTCTTGCTTCCCGGTGGCCGAGAGCGACCCGCGGCGACTTTGCACTTAGGTTTTCGGGGTCGGGGAGTCGATCGGTGAAAAAAATTTTTTTGAAAATGGCCGCCGCCGGGTAGCTAAAATTTGAAAAAAATTCGATATTTTCGATTTTTCTCTCGGAGAGATCGGCTGGGTCGAGATAAAACCGAAAAAAAAATATGGTGCTCAAAAAATCGCTCGGGGTCAAATTAGAAGTCCAAAAAATATATACTTCGACGAACCCCGTAATATGGGTATAGTTTTCAGTTAATTTTTTTCCGTAGATTACGAAAATGACGAAAAAAAAATTTTTCGAACATTTTTAACCCGACTTTCCGAAAAACTTTTTTTTTAGACATTTTTTAAAAAAATTTAATGTATCAGGTGTCTTCCGCAGAAAAATTAGATTTAACGTAAAACGCAGGAAAAGATTTATAGAGGCCGGGTTTGGGCCGTAGGTCGTTGAAATGGATTTTTTTTTCTTTTCCCGATTGCGGTTTCCCGATGGCCGAAAGCGAGTTTTTTCGATCGCAGTTTCGAACGGTCGACTAGGATGGGCCGATTCGAAAAAAAAAAGTCCGTCGATGCTCATTTTTTTTCCGCGGGTTTCGAGGTCGTTTTATGGTGTGGGCCGTACCGGTCACCGAATCGAACGATCCGCGGGTCATTTTCGACCTATTTCCTCCCCCGAGGACGAATATGGCGAAGAAAAAGTTTTTCGAAAATTTTCGATGCGACTTTGGAAATTGAAAAAGTTTTTAAATTTTTTTTTCACGTCCGCATGGAAAGCGCGAGGAGGCTAGGTTTTCGGCAAAAAAAAAGATTTTTCGCCTTGCTCGAACCGTTCGGGCGGGAGGCGCGATCAAAGTTTGAACTCTGTTACGTTTTGACATCTCGGTATCTCCGTTATTCGAAGAGATACGGAAAAAAGGCTCGGTTTCGGTTCATTTGCTCTAGGGCGTGGGAAAATTTGCTAAAAAAATTTTAGGTCGTACCTCCCGTAAGCGGCAATAGTTACCGTTCCATTTACGTGTGATATCTTCGTTATTTGAAAAGTTACGGCAAAAAGTGCGAGAGTAAAAAATTTTTGTTTTTGTTCTTTTATTTGAGAGCGTTGTCGAAAAAAGTAAAAAAAAAATATATTTGGTCGTTCCGTAAGAGGTAATGCATTTGTGGGGTCCTTAACTTTAATGATTGTTTTTCTTCGTTATTCGAAAAGATACGGCGAAAAGTGCAAGAGCAAAAAGTTTTTCATTTCTGCTCATTTATTAGGCAGAGTCGAAAAAATTCTCAGGAAATTTTCAGATTTTCTCTTCTCGTCCGCCATTTTTTTTTCGTTATTTGAACAGATACGTCAAAAAATGCAGGAGTATAAAGTTTTTTATTTTTCCCAATTTACTTTATGGCGTGATCGAAAAATTATTTAAAAAATGTAAAAATTTTCGGATCTGAAGATGGTCGATATCTCGAAATCTGTTGTTTTTACTTTTTTCGAAATATACTATGTAATTTGAAATTAGTATATGTTTGGCAATTTAAAAAAAGCAATAAACATTTGTCTCGTTTGGCAACGTCGCATATTTATTTTCGTTATTTGGACAGATACGGGGAAAAATGCAAGAATAAAAAGTTTTTTATTTTTCCCAATTTACCCTATGACGTGATCGAAAAAATTTAAAAAAAATTATAAAAATTCTCAAATCTGAAGATGGTCGATATCTCGAAAATTGCTATTCCCAAGCCTTCGAAACTATGAAAAATTAATTTCGCGCGTCGAAGAACCTCCCTAAACGTAAGTTTCGGGTCGATCACGGATTAGGTCTGAAATGGCCGAAAAGCTCGACGATTCGAAACGAAAAACCTTCACCGACGTTTATCCGGCTTCCTATGGGTCTTATGACAAAATTCAACTGAGCTTTTTTTCGCGTCCCGATTAGTACTTTTTGATAAAAAATACTGATTGGAGCTGACGTGTTTCGTTTGGCAAATATAGGCCGAAAACTGAAATTTAGTTTTTGGCCTATAACTGGCGAACGGCCCACTGTATCCTCGATCGCGACATATTAACGCGCGTATCGCTTCGTTCTCTAGATTTTATGTCATTTGGGTTTTTTTTTGTAACTCGCGCGGTTTTCGAAGTATCTGCGAAAAACCGATTTTTCGAAATTTGTTAAGGGGTCTTTACTCCAAGTGATACCATGACGCCACCTGCGAAGTGCTGTTGTTCAATTAATAATCTGCCCGGATTTATATTTTCTTTTTTTGGAACATCATCATATACCCTATTATTCTGAGTGTTCTTGGGGGGTCGCAGATAAAATATTTTTTCATCGGTAAACCAAATGTTCTTTATACTATCATTTCTTCTAAATCTTCTATCTAAACGTATGCACCTGTCACCACTAGATGGCGTTTTTTCGTATTTCTTTTCTCAAAAAAATCAAATAGTATGATATGATTTTTTTGTCATAATTTAATTTAAATTTATAAAAGGTTTCGAATAGTGAAAGAAAAATCCAGGTCCGTATTTAAATTAAAAAGTTGTTGGTGGTCGCTATATTTATATATATATATATATATATATATATATATATATATATATATATATATATATATATATATATCATATATATATATATATATATATATATATATATATATATATATATATATATATATATATATACAGGGTCCTGTAGCTCACCTCCCGTCTTTTATTATACCTTAACCATTTATTTTAGAAAAAATATTTAAAAGCCACTATATGCTGTTGATTAGAGAGCACATTTTAAAAATATTCTTGATTATACAGGGTGTTACAAAAAATAGTGGCTCATAAGAGTTGTATTTTTTTAAATGGAACACCCTATATTTTTTTACATTTTTGAAACACTCTTTACCTAGTCTACAGACTCCTAGAATAGTATCTCTCTTTTTTTAATAGTTTCGGAGAAAAAAGGTAAAATCGAAGAAAAAAAAAATTATAGTCTACATTTAAAATATTTATAAAAATTAGATAAAACATCTTAAAAACTAAGGTAACCTAGTAGCTTACTGCAAAAGGTTTATAGTTATTCTGCTATGAGTATTATAAGTCTTACTTATACAGGGTAACCCAAATTCCATGTCAAACGTTGCAAAATAAAAAATAATTTTTCTCCATTTTTTCAAATGGAACACCCTATATATTTTTTCTGTCAGGTACAGAATTAACAGATCAACATTTTTCATTATTACACTTATCTCAAAATTCCTGAAGGTTTTTGAAATATTCTTAAAAAACTAATGTTGTACTTTGTTTTTCAGTACGATAATTGAATAAACTCAATAGTAATGTGGAAAAATGGAACACCCTATATATATTTTTTTTTCTGTCCGATACAGAATTAACAGATCAACATTTTTTATTATTACACTTATCTCAAAATTCCTGAAGGTTTTTGAAATATTCTTAAAAAACTAATGTTGTACTTTGTTTTTCAGTACGGTAATTGAATAACCTCACTAGTAATGTTCATAAGTAAGCACCTTCGCGGTTTTGAATAATAAATAGGTCAGCGTAGTTATAGCTATGGGAAAAAACCTAAAATCCCAACATTTTTTGTAATTACGTTTACCGCATAAAATTTGAATTACTGCCAAGAGTTAAGCCGTAAAGACGTTTTACATGCTGCAGGTCTTCCTACAAGTTGCAAGAGACTTGCACAAAGGCATACGCTGACACTTGCAATTGAAATACAACTGCCGCTTTACAGTCTGCAAGACAAATTGCGCGCAATATCTTGCAGGTGCAACTCCTTGCTGCAAGAAACTTGCAGCATGTAAAACGGCCTTAACCTTTATTTAATATTATTGACAAGTGTTGCCCAAATTATTAACTAGAATTTAAGTAGGCCATGAAAAACAAATTGTCTAGAAACTGTTAAACAACTAAAACATATCGGCAATTTACTTATTCGTTTTTTAAGTTTTACAAATTGAAATAATTATCGGATTTTTCATATAGTGGTCTTTACCTTCTACGTAGTTCATTTTTCGTTTGTTTGCGTCACTGTTTAGAAGTTTTATTTGAACGTTCTATCGTCATGGAGTACACCCGCGAAGAACTGGTTGATATGGTTTTTGTGTTAGGAGAATCGCATAGAAATGCCTTTTTGGCCAGTAGGATTTATGCGCAAAATTATCCCGAACGAAGGCACCCAGACAGAAGGAGCATGACGAACTTATTAGAGAGATTTATGGCAACGGGAAATGTAAATTATACAAGACCAGTTAGAAATAGGCCCGTTCGAACGGAAGAAAATGAATTAGCTGTGCTATTAGCTGTCACGGAAAATCCTTCTGTTAGCCAAAAAGCAGTCGGGGATGCCGTAGGAGTAAGCGAAAGAACTGTTCAGCGAATTTTAAAGAGCCATAAATTTCATGCATATCATATTCAGTTGCAGTACTACGCCGACCATAATCCAAGAATTTTTAGGCAGCTTGATCTACAACACAGATGGTCAGTTAATGTGTGGGGGGGAATTATTGGTGAACATGTTATTGGTCCCCATTTTTTTAATGGACATTTAACTGGAGCCATGTATCTCGACTTCCTAGAAAATCACTTGCCAAATTTGTGCGAAAATTTGCCGGTTAATCTGAGAAATACAATGTGGTTGCAACAAGATGGTGCTCCAGCACATTTTTCGTTGCCAGTTAGGGATCATTTAAATAATAATTTTCCAGATCGATGGATTGGAAGACAGGGAGCAAGTGCGTGGCCGCCCCGGTCGCCTGATCTAACGAAATTAGATTTTTTTCTATGGGGCTACGTTAAAGAAATTGTTTACAACAAACCTCCAACAACTCCCGAAAATATGCAGCAACGGATTAGAACTGCATTTCAAAGTATTACGCCCGAAGTATTAAGAATAGTAGGAAGATCTTTTCATACCCGTCTTCGTTTATGCCTCGAAGAGAATGGAAGACATATCGAACATATGTTCTAAGTAAAAATTAATTTTAGCAATAATTAGATATTTGTTAATAATGTTAAATAAAGCTGTTACACCTTAAGTCGAGCCTTAACTCTTGGCAGTAATTTAAATTTTATGCAGCAAACGTAATTAGAAAAAATGTTAGGATTTTAGGTTTTTCCCCATAGCTAGAACTACGCTGACCTATCTAATATTTAAAATCGCGAAGGTATGAACATTACTAGTGAGGTTATTCAATTATCGTACTGAAAAACAAAGTACAACATTAGTTTTTTAAGAATATTTCAAAAACCTTCAGGAATTTTGAGATAAGTAATAAAAATAAATGTTGATCTGTTAATTCTGTATCGGACAGAAAAAAAATATATATAGGGTGTTCCATTTTTCCACATTACTAGTGAGTTTATTCAATTATCGTACTGAAGAACAAAGTACAACATTAGTTTTTTAAGAATATTTCAAAAACCTTCAGGAATTTTGAGATAAGTGTAATAATAAAAAATGTTGATCTGTTAATTCTGTACCTGACAGAAAAAAAATATATAGGGTGTTCCATTTGAAAAAATGGAGAAAAATAATTTTTTATTTTGCAACGTTTGACATGGAATTTGGGTCACCCTGTATAAGTAAGACTTATAATACTCGTAGCAGAATAACTATAAACCTTTTGCAGTAAGCTACTAGGTTGCCTTAGCTTTTAAGATGTTTTATCTAATTTTTATAAATATTTTAAATGTAGACTATAATTTTTTTTTTCTTCGATTTTACCTTTTTTCTCCGAAACTATTAAAAAAAGAGAGATAATATTCTAGGAGTCTGTAGACTAGGCAAAGAGTGTTCCAAAAATGTAAAAAAATATAGGGTGTTCCATTTTAAAAAATTCAACTTTTATGCGCCACTATTTTTTGTAACACCCTGTATAATCAAGAATATTTTTAAAATGTGCTCTCTAATCAACAGCATATAGTGTCTTTTAAATATTTTTTCTAAAATAAATGGTTTAGGTATAATAAAAGACGGGAGGTGAGCTGCAGGACCCTGTATATATATATATATATATATATATATATATATATATATATATATATTTATATATATTTATATATATTATATATATATATATATATATATATATATATATATATATAATATATGGTTTTTCTATAATTGTAGGCTTAGTTGAAATGACAGATGAAAATAATTGTCACTTCATCATTGCCACTTTCTCTCCTTTACAAATTGATGAGGTTAGTTTTTCAATCCGACGTTTCGGTCTCGGTCGACCATCAACAACTTTTTTAATTTAAATACGGACCTGGATTTTTTATTTCAATATTCGATACCTTTTATAAATTTAAGTTGAATTGACAAAAAAGTCATATCATAACATTTGATTTTTTTGAGCAAATCCGTATTATTTGAAGATTCACGAAAAAACGCCATCTAGTGACTATTAATAAAATCATTACGGCACAGTTAATAGCTCTAAGTGAAGAGCAAAAAAGACTCTTTTTTCTAGCACTAAGCTGAATGTAATCGGTTCATCCAAGACAGAGATATAAACGTTTGAAAGAAAAAAAGTTTAATCTTCCCCCACCACTTTATTATTGAAAATAGATAAAAAATGATAAATATCAAAAAGTTGCATAATTGCCCGAAGAAATACGATGCTTATAATAATTAGGAAAATTCAAGAGAAATTCGGCATTTCCATTTTTGAGTTGCTGTTACGCCCCCTAGCGGCCATTTTTCGAACTTGAAAATAATTTCCGGTTATTTCCTTTGGCCGGAGGCCATTCTTAATGGATCACCTTATATATACATATATATATATATATATATAAATATATATATATATATATATATATATATATATATATATATATATATATATATATATATATATATATATACAGGGTGAATCGGGAGGATCGCCCCAAACTCCAGGAGTGTGTTCTATGAAAGATACTGATTTAAAAAAACTCATCTGTTCTTATTCGATTCTCATTTGTTTTCAACTTACAACAAAAATAAGATTTCAAGCATAATTCCATACATACAACATAATAATTATAGGGTGCTTGGAAATCAAAATAAGTTAATGTTCCATTTACTGGTACTATACCTGTCAGTGTCATTTTTGAATTCGTACCTGTCAGTGTCATTTTTGAATTCGATCTGTTGAACATATTCCAAAATGCCGAATTTTTACTCACACTTAGAGTATGCGAATATGATATTTGTTTATGGTTTTTGCAATGGGAATGCTACAGCTGCTGCTGAAGAATACCGTCAACGATTCCCATTTCAACGTCATCCTGATAAGAAAGTATTTATGAGAGTTTTCAATAAACTATGCGAAAGCGGAACACTTCCCAGTGCCAACACAACTTCTGAAAGAGCTACTCAACAAACTTTAGAAGAAATAGAAAATATTCTGGACCTAGTAGAAGAAGATGCAACCGTCAGTTCACGCAGAATGGCTGCTCAGTTGGACATTCCACAAAAAAGAGTGATAAATACGCTCCACGAGCAAGGTTTGTATCCTTACCACTTACAAAAAATCCAACACCTACAGCCAGAAGATTTTGCCAAACGTATGGAGTTTTGTCGGTGGATAGACAATAATCGTCATCTTATATCGCGCATACTTTTCACGGACGAAGCAACATTTACTCGTGACGGTATTAATAATAGTCGCAATTGCCATGTCTGGTCAGAGGAAAATCCGCATGCAACAGTCGAGAGCAACTTTCAACATAGGTTCTCGGTAAACGTATGGTGTGGTATGATAGATAGTTATGTCATTGGCCCTTTTATTTTGGAAAATCGCCTCACAGGGGACTACTATTGTGAATTTCTCGAAAATGAATTACAAGGACTACTGGAGGATGTTCCCCTAAACATCAGAAGGCAAATGTACTTCCAGCATGATGGAGCTCCAGCACATTTCGCACATCAAGTCAGGCAACACTTAGACGGGAGGTTTCCAAGGTGTTGGATTGGTCGCGGTGGTCCTATTATTTGGCCTCCAAGATCTCCTGACCTCACTCCACTCGATTTCTGTTTATGGGGCTGGTTAAAAAATGAAGTGTACAAAGTGAGAGTGGACACTCGAGAAGCACTTATTCAGCGTATCAGAAATATTGCAGATGAAATTAAAAAAAGGCTTGAGGCAATTAGAAGAGCAACAGGTACCCTACGTAGACGAAGCCGAAAATGTTTAGAGCTCAATGGGGGCATTTTTGAACATTTAATATGATGAAATCTAATGATTGAAACGTTAATTTGTTAGATCTTGTTTATATTCTAATTTATGCTGTAAGTTGAAAACAAATGAGAATCGAATAAGAACATATGAGTTTTTTTAAATCAGTATCTTTCATAGAACACACTCCTGGAGTTTGGGACGATCCTCCCGACTCACCCATATAGATATATAGATATATATATATATATATATATATATATATATATATATATATATATATATATATATATATATATATATATATATATATATATATATATATATATATATATATATATATATATATATATATATATATATATATATATATATATATATATATATATATATATATATATATATATATATATATATATATATATATATATATATATATATATATATATATATATATATATATATATATATATATATATATATATATATATATATATATATATATATATATATATATATATATATATATATATATATATATATATATATATATATATATATATATATATATATATATATATATATATATATATATATATATATATATATATATATATATATATATATATATATATATATATATATATATATATATATATATATATATATATATATATATATATATATATATATATATATATATATATATATATATATATATATATATATATATATATATATATATATATATATATATATATATATATATATATATATATATATATATATATATATATATATATATATATATATATATATATATATATATATATATATATATATATATATATATATATATATATATATATATATATATATATATATATATATATATATATATATATATATATATATATATATATATATATATATATATATATATATATATATATATATATATATATATATATATATATATATATATATATATATATATATATATATATATATATATATATATATATATATATATATATATATATATATATATATATATATATATATATATATATATATATATATATATATATATATATATATATATATATATATATATATATATATATATATATATATATATATATATATATATATATATATATATATATATATATATATATATATATATATATATATATATATATATATATATATATATATATATATATATATATATATATATATATATATATATATATATATATATATATATATATATATATATATATATATATATATATATATATATATATATATATATATATATATATATATATATATATATATATATATATATATATATATATATATATATATATATATATATATATATATATGTATATATATAATAAAAAAATATGATTTATATAATACACAGTAATTTGTTAAACTTTAAAACTAAATAATAATCGCCTTTATTATTTAATGAAAGACAAGAAACAATCACACATAAGTACCGATTTACGAGTCCTCTTTATCTTTTTGAACACTAAAGAATAATTTTGTTGCAACTTTTAGAAAAATGAATTAGATATATATTATTTTCTACATATTTTAGTTAAACATCGGCTCCGGTGAAAACACACTTTCACTCTGCAGTTTCGTGTATGTGGTTAATTGATGTTTTTTGTTTTTTTTTTGGTAATTTTAAATCGTTAGTTAAGTGTTTTGCAAATAGTGAAGACCTTTTTACTTCCATCATAAAGGGGAAGTATTGTAATCGTGAAAAAATCACCCTCCGAGATTTTTTCAGATCCTTACGTTTCAGGGTCCCTAGATGACGAAAAACGTGTTTTCTCGATTCCGTCGGTCTGTTTGTTGTCTGTATGTCTTTCTGTCTGCCTGTCTGTCCGTGTGTCGGTCTGTCTATTTGCTGCGTAGCTAAAAAACTACTTACCCGATTGACTTCAATTTTTGGTCATAAATTAAGGGTCATATGGGGATGACCTGGTAACATTTTGGTAAAAATCCAATAAGGCGAAAGAAAATGGCCGCTTAGTGAAATGTTAAAAAAAAATATTATTTAAAAACTATTTATCTAATTTATCTCAAATTTTGCAAAAACATCAAGTATTATGTTGAAATCAACTGGTACGAATTCAAGATGGCGGAACAAAATGGCGTCTTATATTTAAATATTTAAAAATCCAGCCTAAAAAAACTGCTTAATAGTTCGATCTCAAATTGTGTGTGTGCCGTAACTACAATTAGTTAGGTATAGGGATAAAATTGTGGTACTGTTTCAAAATGTAATCGAGAAATTCACCCTCTCAGGTTTTACACATCTTTACATTTTAGTCTCCTTAGATAAATATGTTAGTTGGCGGCAAATTTTTGAAATCTTTTGCAGGTTCTTGCAACAATTCTTTGACATAATAATATGAATATAAAAAAAGTTTGTTGTACAGGGCGTTCCAACGAAGACTGACCAGGGACTTATTTTTGACCTTTTTGGCTTTTCTGTTCAATTTTTGAATTCTTCAAAACAATACAGCGAATTGCTATTTGGATTTTTTTTTAAATACAGGAAAGGCCCAAAATAAGCTCCTGTTCAGTCGTTGGAAATACGAATGTCTAAAAACATATTTAATCAAATGGTTAGGGCAGCAATAAATTATATTTCAATTTTGTTTTTCTGAATGAAAGTATCGAGCGAACGCCGGCGTTGCTATTGCTATACTAAGGAACTCGTATAATCATTAAGCTTTGTATTCTTTATTGTAGAAGCTGTTGGAACCTTTCAACTATATTTCACAAGTTCCTGGGAAAAATGTCAGAGCCAAACTAGCACGTGCATTTAATTTGTGGCTTCAAATTCCTGAAGAAAAACTCTCAGTTGTCACGGATATAGTACAAATATTACATAATGCAAGCCTTTTGTAAGTGTTTTTATTTTTAGTTCGCAATGTATTTTTAGCGTTTCTTCTTTTCTTTTTTGCCTCTTAAACATATTTCAGGCAAAATAAGGCCCTAAGGATTATACGGAGTCATAAAAATAATCAATAGAAACTAAAGCTCCGTTCCTACACATGAAAAAATAACATGAAATATCTATACAAGGTGGTTTCTAAGTAAGCCTTTTAAACACACTTTTTGGATTATTCTAAGAACTTTTAGAGATAGAGAGTGTTAACATTTCAAAAATGAGTTTTACCTAATATTTTTAAAAAAGCTTAGTTATTTTATTAACACTCTGACCCTACATTTTGTAACGATTTAAAAAAGTCTTAACTGGGGCATGCACATTTGTTTTCTAAGACATTGATGATCTGCCACTGATTATTTGATTTAAAAAAATAAAAACCTCGTTCGAAATAAAAAAAATATACTGCAATCTAAAATAAAACTTTATATAAATCTTTCTGAAAAATAAATGTGTATATACTTGAAAGAACTTAATTCCATGGATTTTAAACTAATATAAAGATTTCGAGGGGTTATATCCGGCGATCGCGCAGGCCATTCTATTGGAACGCCACGCCCCAACGATCAAGATAAGCATCGTCTAAAGTAATTTTTAACATCGCGAAAATAATGTGGCGGGGCACCATCTTGTTGAAAAACCATATCTCCATTAAATTCATTGGGATTTTGCTTGGCTACTTCAGCAATTAGAAGTTGGATGGTATTTTGGAGCATATTAAGATAAAGTGGATCGTTTAATTTTACTCGAAAAATAGTGGGCTTATAATATGGTTTCCCATAATTCCAGCCCACACATTATTTTTGTGCGGACACTGTGTATGTTCTCGAAATAGGATTTATATCATTCCAATATTTAAAATTTTGGGTGTTCACTTTACCACTTAGGAAAAATGTGCTTTCATCGCTAAAGCAGATATGCCTTACATAATCAGGATTTCTTGTAATTTTTTCAGAAATAATCTCGCAAAACTACATTCTTCTATCTGGGTCATCCTGCTGTAGTTGACGAACAATTTTCATTTTATATGCATGAAATTTATTTCTTTTTAGAATCCTTTTAACTGCATGTTTCTGCAACCAGCTTGGTGGGTTGTTGTGGACTTATTACTAGTGCACCTACGGACGTGGATTTGTTGTTCTTCGGAAATATGGGGTCTTCCAGTTTTTGGGGTATTCTTTACACTTTCAATTTGTGTCGAAATTTTGAAACAAGTTGTTTTAAATAGTTTCGGCATATTGGGCGATCTGGAAAACGCTCATTAAATATGCTCACTGCCGCATGAACATTCCGATTGGCCTCACCAAAAATAATTACTGCTTCACATTTATCAGCTAGACTACGGGCCATTTTTGTCGATAACAATTTAAATTAAACTAAATCACAGTTATAAGTAAATACTATGTCAAAAAGACAGCGATAGTAACACGTCAAAAAGATGTTAACTCGACTTGATTTACCTTATTGCGCGTAATAAAAGACGAGTCTCAATCAGAAAATGTTTATGATTTTATGGTAATAATATTTAACATATTTTTAATTAATTTGTATTGTTCCTGTTTCTTTTTATGTAAAATATCACCATTATAAAGAAAATCGTTAAAATGACACAAAATTTGGATAATGAATGGCGAAATTTAAAAGGCCTTTATTAAATTATAGGTAACTATAGAAAAACCGCAATGCCACAATTGCACTCTTATTTTAAAAATGTATTGTTGCTTCTACGATAATAATTTTTCAGGAGGTTTCCCTTAAAACGAATTTTAATTGTATCTAAAATAGTAGAGAATTTAGAGATTTTTAAAATTGTGTTTCGTAAGACCTTTATTTCATAAAAAAAGATGCAAAATGGCACTAACCCGATATTTTGAAAATGTATTTTCTTTTTTGAAATTCCGAACGGTTCGAATGAAATGAAAGGGGAGAGGGCGGGTTTTTTGTTGTCAATATAACGGGCCGCCATTTTGAACTCTGAACTGAAATTTCTGCAGCTCTATTGTTCCCGCCTCTTTTACCTTTCTTTTGAAGTTCAAATAGAATTTATTATCTAAAAACTATTTTGTATTGTTTGGAGTAGTATTACTAGTTTGGCCACCCTCCTTCTACCGGAGGAATAGCCCACGTGTGCGGTGATTTTTTAACCTATACAAAAATTTGATTGAACTAAATTAACCATCCAAATAAATCTTGCTTAACCCAAATAAATCGTCTCTAATCCAACTAAATTGCTGGACAATTGCTTTCGAGCAAGGAAAACGCCTAACTTTCAAGCTCGATATTTTTGGAACCAGACCAAATATTACCCTCCAGTTTCCACGGGCTGACAGATTGACTTTTTGCGAAAAAAATTGCTATTTTAAATTTGTTTTAACTGTCATTTTTTTTTAATATAGGGTGTTAAAAAAGTCCATGATTTTTATCTCAATTTTGAAGTGTGTAACTTTCCTAGAAATTTTTTTTAATTTCATTTCTAAGCGCCGTTTTAATCAATGATCTTCTGCAAAAAAGTAATTTCTCAAATTTTTTATACCTGCCTTAATTTTAAAAATATCGATTTTTTTCCATAATCTCCAATTTTTTTCAACTTTTAAGCACCTAAACCATCCGTACATTACATCTTGTATCTTTTGCTGCTGTTTGATATACCCTACAATATCCTGGTTTATTTTCAATAACAAAAAAATACTAAAGTAATGTGGTGTCCAGTGGCGTACTAATCATCGACTATTTTCGGAATAATTTATTAATTTATTAAATTTTCACGTTCAAAGGTGCATAATTTTAAAAAAAAATCTTTTAAAGTTTCATTTGTTTACTTCACTTTAATCATTGACATATTGTTAAGAAACCAATTTCTCAAAATTTTGATATTTGCCTATGTTTTCAAAATATCGTTTATTAATTTATTAGTAATTGTCATACCTTTCAGTAAGCCTATTTATTGTGATTAAAAATATCGAATACCTCAATGATATGCTGTACAGTGGCGTGCTCCTAATAGAAATTAATAATTGTTAATGTCATTGAGAAACTTCCGAGCCGATTTCGGTGTGGTCAGGGAAAAACCGATTTTTTTTTTATCACCTGCTGACTTTATTTATAGCTTTAGCCCCCAAAGGGTTTCAAAGGAGCCATGTTTACCTTGTGACAGCGCTAACTAGGTGGACTCTTTACTAAAATTGCCCTATCGGAGTAAATTACGTTTAACCGCATTTCACCGCAGACAAAACAATTAGGTAACAAAGTATCTAGCGCACCTAGGTTCTTTGTCACCCAATTCATCCTTCTTCGTTTTTGGTAAAAGTCGTAAACATTTTGCTCTTCTTCTTGCCTAAACGAAACAAAACAATCATTTTAATACCAACAGATATCTAAACTTATTATACCTTAAATCGTTCTCTTTCATCGATCTTCTAACTGTCCTGTTGGACGATAATAAGTCAGTTTGTCTGCACGTAAGTACATGTTTTTTTTTATATTATTTTTCATACTTGACCCTCATCCGAGAGCTGCACAACAAAAACCGTATTCTAATTATTTTAATTTCGCCTACCAATGTCTATTTATTTTCTTTCTTTGCATCAGTTACCTTTAAAAATATAGCTTTATTTTTAAAGAAAATCAGCAGGGGATAAAAAATTCGGTTTTTCTCTGACCACACCGGAATCGCCTCCGAATATTTTAAGTTTCTCAGTGGCATTAATAATTATTCATTTCTATTGCTAGCAATAGCAATTCTAAGCATCGCCGATGTGGACGAGACGATTTTCAAACGGTCATATAAGGTTAGTATCCAAAACAATACAAAAAAGTTTTTAGACAATACATTCTATTTTAACTTCAAAGCAAAGGTAAAACGGACGGGAAGAATAGAGCTGCAGGTGTCTGCAATCTGTGTTATGAGAAATTTATTTACATAAGGTAGTAGAATTATATGGCGACTTCTGATGATTCATTTAGAATTAAGGATTCTATTACATATTAATCATTCATTTGTGCTAATTCAGCACTATTATTATATAAATACGAAAGAGCAAACAAACATAATTTAGTCATTAAATAGCTATAGATCGGTTAACATACGTTGTAATTTCGTGTTGTAATAGATAAAGTTTATTAAAAACACAAGCTACAAGTTTAAGTGTTAAATTGGCGCAGTCGGTAGGATCATTTTCGGAGTGCGAAAAAAGTGATCCCGAAATCGGAGCGTAACAACGTTTCGTCTTCATAAGGATTATCAGTGTAGCACCTCTCTGTTTCAACAGTTAGGAAAAGGATCAAGAACATCAACAACCGAACAAGGCACTTGTGACTCCTGGTACATCGATTTTTGGTACGCCATTCTAGAGCCAGTAAGGAGGGTTTGACCTGTGCTAGCGTTCAAGGCAAGCGGTAGCCCACCTGAGAAGTTCATCTCTTCAGCAAAGCATCGTTTGATACAGGACCAAGACTTGGGACACATTGTGAGTTATTCAGTTATTTCCCTTATAAGTTGAAATCCCTATTAATTAAGTTTTGAAATTTTTGAATAAAGAAATACTGAGTTTTGTATTTTGAAAACCAGAAATACTGGAATCGTTATTTTCGAAAGGAAAATAAAATCAAAGAAGTAAACCGAACAATTTCACTAAAGAATATTTTATATTTTACATAGAGAGTTTTTGATATTTATATTATACATAAAGAGTTTTTGATATTTTACTGTATATATTAAACTAGTCATAGAAAATAGATGTCGTTAACTATAAGTAAAAGTAAAATTAATGAGAAAATTTAAATATTGTGGTAAAGGCATTACTTATCCTAAAACAACTCGAAGAAATAGTTTAAAAATCCTTCTACAAGTAGATTAACACAAAGTAATTTTGAAAATAATTCTGCAAGTGAATTAACATAATTTTATTCAGACATTAATTTAGAAAATTAATTAACCCTAGTATAAGCGTAGATATTAACGAAACAAATATTAATAAGATGGCAGACGCTTTGAGAAGTACTGTTTCACTCTTAAAAACTTTCCATGTTACTCCATATACGTCTTGAATCTTTCATTAACCAAATAGACATTTTTTATACAAGATACTTTAATAATGATACTTCCCAACAGGAATATGTAATTTTAGCAATGAAATCAAAAATTATAGGATCAGCCAAAGATTTTCTTTTAACTAGACCTGATCTTAATACTTGGCCAGAAATAAAAATCTCATTAAAACAAAAATTTAGTGATCCAATAACAAGATCTAATTTGCAACAACAATTAATATTCTTTTCAAGAAAAAGTGAATCAACCTTAGATTACATACAAAAACTTAGTCACCAAAATAAATACGAAAACCCGTACTGAAATAAGTAACATTGAAGCTAGGAATATAATTATAGCACAAAATGAATTAACAGCAACTCAAAATCTTCTAGCAAATATTTCAAATGAATTAAGAACTTTATTAATCTAGACCATGCAATCGATATTGTAACCAATTATGAAATTTTGACAAGTCAAAATAATAAAAAAAAATTATTTGCAAAATAATAGATCAAATAATTGACTTGGCCATCAGAAAACGTCATCAATAAATAATACTAATACATTTTTGGTAAATAGATCGATTAATTTTCCAAATTCATATTTTAAACCAAAACCACCAAATCAACTTTTCAATCGAATACAAAACCAAACATTAAATCAAAAAGGCAAACAATATCCTAAGCAACAATACCCACAACCAATGTCAGGCGTGAGTGTACAAAAAACAATGCCACCATTAAGACAACAACAACAAACTTTTCTCAGACAACAACCACAACAACAAGCTTTTTATAGACAACCTCACCCGAAATTCACATTTCAAGAATTTAAAAAATAATGAAGCTAATAATGATTAATTATTTAATGAGGAAAACCCCGAATTTGACAGTTATGATCAGTGGAAGAGAATTGAAATAGACTACCCCTATTATTCTTTTTAACTAAATTTAAAGAAAAAATTACGCCATGACTTGGAAAAAAATAAATTTGGATAGCTTTTTAATACAATCTTAGCAGCAAATAAAAAAACAAAAGTTTAAAAAAATATCAACCATTTTGTATGTGACTAAATGTTTACAAAATACCTATCATCCAGAAAAATTTGTCAAAAAAGCGATTTTGCAGTACCAATTTACAAATTTCTCTCTCATCGCTAGAAATATATTTTTCATTTAATATAATACGATTTTTTTTATTTATTGACGTACATTAATTACATTATGCTTTGACCCAGTGCTGGAAATAGGTTTTTTTATCAACCGGAATGCTATGTTCGTATTTGGACATTACCCTTCTAATATATTTTTCAGTGACGTGTTTAAGATTTTATTCCGGGGTGGGCAGATGAGAACTCACAATTTTTGTTACTGACAAAAAAAGTCTTCACTTTCATATAAAACATTTATATAAAACAAGCTTATATCTTTCTTTTAATATGATAAAAGATCCCCGGGTGGAGTGTAAAACCCCGGAACAATGAATAATCTAAAATGATATCATCATATGTGCGTGCTGGACCCATCCCATATTTTTTCTTAGTAAAATAGTTTCACAGCTTTTACTAATAAGGTTTGCGGTATTTATGCTTGAATCTGCCTTTTTCGAATGGTTGACATGCGCAAATAAGTGGGTTTGGGCAGTGGCATATCGATAACGTTTGCGGCCTGGTTCGAGAATTAAATTTGGGCTGTACCAAAAAAAGACACATACAATACAAATCGTTAGTATATTTTATTAAAAACAAAAAGAATCAGTACTGCAGACATGTTTTGAAAATGTCTTTTGTGTGCTGATGTACAAGCAGGAATGGTCATCTATGTAGGTATAAAAAAAATAGAGGTACTAAAACTGAACCCCTGGGGTACTCCATTCTGGATTTTATGCTTTGTGGAATTTTCGATATTAAATGACACATACTCTTCAATATCTGCAAAATATGATTTTATAAGATTTAAATTGCCCATACGAAATTGAAAGTTATGACATTTTATCATGTTGCTTCGTAAATTACCTTGAAAATTTTATACATTTTGAACTGGTTTTATTAAAAAAATTAAGCAATTTCTAATGATTTCCAAAAACTGCTAGTAACTATAAAATTTATCAAATCCATTTTTTACTAAAGAATTTAGTAAGGTCTATAGAAACGTGGTGGTACTTGGCTTGGCCAATTTTTGGATAGTTTCAATGTTGCAAAGTCCTGCGGGCCCTTTGGGACGTGGGCCGGGGTGCTATGGAACCCCTCTGGTATGCCATTGGATTTGGGAATTTAAATGATGCATTTTTGTATAATCTTTAAAAATATAGCCTCTTGTTGAACTAAGAAGAATAGCGATATGAACGTAAAAATCGATTAATAACGAACCGGAGCATATTAATTTAATTTTTTTACGAACTGGAAGGCCATTCTGGTGCTTTCCGGTCCATTTCCAACCCTGCTGTGACTATCTAAATAAAAATTGCACAATTTGAAACACCGTCATTACTCTCAACGACATTACCAACCAATCAAATAACGAAATGGTTTAGAAAAAAATTGGGTAATTTTTCTTTATCCGGAACTTCCCTCGGTATGAATATTTCCTTTTATTGGGAATAGAGCAGTTAGACCGAATTTAATTCCGCACATAAATAGTAATGTATACTGTCTTTTCACATATTTTGTTGTGCGCCAATTTTTTCCTCCATATTGTATTCGTACCAATTTCTGCCTACTTACTTTTTGGGCATAATTGAGAATAAATAATTGGTTATATTACTATTATTAATATGAATGTTTCAAATAAAATGTCTACTTGCAAACTAAATTTTAAAGCCCTAAAGTAGTGCGATACTAATTCACATACCAAATTTCATCCTCATCGCTACAAGCAATATTTTTTATTCAAAATATTAAGATTTTTCTAATTTGACGTTCGCTATCGGGGGCTATGGTAAGCTATCTTAAATCGTCCTATTTTCGCTTAGGACATACGTGTTAGTTACTGGTAGTATTTTGACTAGACTCTTTACAGCATTTTGTAAATTATCTTTGGAATTATCAAGACAGTGAATACTGTCCGAAATATTATAGATAGCGAAAATGAACAAGAGTCAAAAATGTGTGAAATTAATTTATTTATCTTCTTAAAAGCTTTCGCCAAATTGGTTAAAAATATGATTATTTTTTATGTGGCGAAACAATGTTTGGACATTAGGTAAAATACATATTAAAACGTGACTGAGGGATTTCCCCCAAACCGCCACACACATATGTTCCTATCCCTCTTAGTAGATTAGTTCCATATTCTATTGCGCCCGGTGCTAATTAAATAATTTTGAAAAGCATGGTAGGCAATGTCATTGATGTAGGCATATTGATTCGATAGATCGGTTAGCGCGGTTTTCGAGTTTTTTGCATTTTTTTTTAGTGTTTAGAGTTTTTGTCGACAATTAGTTACTATCTATAGCTTTATAATGACTAAACAGTGCATTGTTTGTGGTCAGATGTGGAAAACTGGAGCATGTTTATCTTTCAAAGATAAGTTCCATTATCGGCACATAGTTTTAAAGTATATATTTTAATTAGTGGCTTCAACACCTACATATTTATAAATAACAATATATTTTATTATATATGTTCCGCATATTATTAAATACCATATTTTGCAATAAAATATAACTTAAGAGATATATACAAAATGACTAAATTATCCATATGACGTTTTAAACCCACAAAGCTTGTAACCATTACTTAAGCTGATTCAGCTGAAATAAGCAGTGAACTTTGCGTTTTTATGTGTCACGAGTGCGGAAACGCCAATTTTCCATATTTCATTTGAAAAGGGGTACTCAAACTAACACGGGACGGAGATAACGAAATTGGTTGCAGTGCGAGAACTAATTACGTTAATAAAAAAAGAGTTGATCCCATCTGATGAAGATGAATAATAACATTTATACATGATCTGAGCAAACACTTAACATAAACATTCAGCTCCCATTAAACACGTCAGTAAACGCAGATCAGGTTTTCATTCCTGCACCGCAACCCCCATGGTTCGCGTCGATTTGAGTAGATCTTAACAATAATTTCGTGGCATGTCATACAAAATCAAATGGTACGCAATGACTTTTATCACAATTTATTTGATAGTTATGAAAGGCATTGAATAGTGAAATAAAAAATGATGGTCTCTCGAATCCGAAACGTCGGATTTTAAAAATAAGCTTGCCGTTATATAGAGGAGAGAATGTGACAATGACAAAGTGCAAATTATTTTCATCTCTCATTTCAATTAATCCTAAAATTTTAGGAAAACTAAAGTTCCTATTGGAGCCTTTTGGTTTTCCAGTTTTCTAATTTCCTAGTTGTATATATATGTCTCTATACATGTATATAATCCATTAAGAAATCTTGCATTATAGGTCTTATACATACATGAGTGAGGAATAGACTCAGGAAGAAAAGAATTTGTGAATTTACCAAAAAATCATTATTTATAAGTGTCTTCTTGTATTGAAGAAACTCTTAGTAATAATTTTATTTTTCATGCATTTTGCACGCTAAAATGTGAACTTTTATTAGAAGTAAAATATCTTCGTTTTTAGAGTCAGGCCAAAACGTTATAAGGAAAAGTTGTTTAAAAGAAGGCATTAATTACCCTACTGGATGGGAACTTTTATTATTGTTCCAGCTAGCGAGCGCCAATTGTCAATACATTCATTACGCCGCATTCATGTCTGATAGGTGTAATTTGTGAAATTGGAATATTTTTTAGGTTTCTTTTTTTTACTCTTTGTATAATTTTTTTAAATGAACCAGGTTTTGGTGGATTCAAAACATAGAGGCTATTTTTAACTTTTGGTTATTTTTAAAAAAATGGTGCATAAAGTTGATGAACCAAAAAAACAAATTTGAAATTTCATCAAAGGTGAAAAATTTATATTTGACACTAACTTTTTATTTTAAACTACTTTTGCAAAAACAAAGACTCTTTACTCCAGCGAATGTTTAATTTTTTTAAAACCCTGCAAAAAATAACAATATTTTCGGGGGGTTTCAAAATAAGCAGTCGTTTTTGTAAATGTTGGTTGTTATGCAAAAACTATATTCGTTTAATGTGTCTTAAGATTGTTTATAAAACCATTTCCTTAATGGCTGGCCTTCTAATATAGCTGAATAAGTTTTGTTTATGTGACACTCTCTGTGGCTCTTTGTATGAGTATTAATTTCGCCAACACCAACAACACCGATATAGTTAGATGTAAAAAAGTCGTCGATAAAAGGCTTATAATTACGACTCTTGAATAAATACTGAAGGTGAACTTAAAATCATCGTGCTCGTTTGAACGTTTTAATAACATATTGATAGAAAAGGGTTTTCCTTAGCAGATAATTGTTTATATCTTTTGGACAGAGATGATGCAAAATGTGATTTTATATGTTGATGATTTGCTTATCGCAACAAAAGATATAACACAATGAATAGTTTTAAAAAAATTTGATATGATTAATCTAAAACAAATTGACTATTTCTTAGGCATAAGAATTCTGAAATTTCTTTATATCATCAGCCCACATATTTAAAATTCGTCTTACAAAAAGTTAATATGAGTGAATGCAACCCCATCGTTACCCCATTGCAGGTGAAATTAAACTACACCGCATTAAATTCAGATATTTATGATGCACCTTGTTAAAATTTAACTGGCTGTTTGGTGTACGCCTGGATTTGTGTACAGCAGTAAATCTATTAAGTAGATCTAGACAAAATGCAATAACCATGATTATGTTTAAAGAGAGTATTAAGATATAAAAAGGAACATTAAATATAAAATTGGTATATAGGCGTATTGAAACTTATGAATATGTATTAACACATGTTGATGCCGATTATGCAAATATATAAATAGATCGCCGAAGCACCGGCTGTCTATTTAATTTGACAATTGTGTAGTTACTTGGATTACACGGCGACAAAATTCAGTTGCTATGTCATCAACTGAGGCGAATACATAGGCGTATTTGAGGCTATAAAGGAAGTTTTATGGCTTAGATCTTTGTAAGTTAGCATTCATGTCAATATGTTTAGGCTAATAGTGTTATATGAAGACAAGCAAAGTTATATATCAATTGCAAATAATCCTGTAAATCATAAACGTTCTAAACATATCGAAATTAAATACCATTTTACTACAAATAGAAAACAAGATTGTTTGTTTGAAATATTAGGCCACAGGTCAACAAGTAGCTGATCTATTGACAAAATCCTTGCCACCATAACAGTACAAGGAGCTAAGAGAAAAGGTGGGTTTGAAAGAAAAATAAGAAGCTAGAGATATAATGGTTAATTGCAAATAAGTATTGTTAATAATTAATTTTAAATGTTTATGATCTGGTAAGGTTTTTGCGGGTTTTTCTCTAACCCATGCAACAAATGTCGAATCATTGTTAATTCCCCATAAGCCGTAAGATATAATAGATTTAAACTCATATATTTTTGAGGGGGTGTGTTGGTTGTTATGCAAAAAGTATATTCGTTTAATGTGTCATGTGTCTTAAAAACTTGAAACGTTTTATTTTTTATAAAAAAATGCACTTATATTTTAATAACTTAAGTTGCTAAAAATTGTTAAAATTCTATATGTCATTGCTTTAAACAGCAAGCGCTTTAAACAGTCTCTTGACATCTGTATAATAAATATTATAGTAAAAATGTTTAGAGAGTTTCAAATTTTCATATGATTTTCTATCTTTTCATCAGTGATCACCTACCCATCATGATAAAGATATCATAACACATTAAAACCGTTCAATAAAAGCTTATAGTTTAAAGCATTTACGTTTTATACCTGCAAACTAAGAGGATTACCTTCTTTATCAGGAGGTATAATAACTAAGCAGCATTAAACTATAGGCTCTCATATTTTCTCTATTTTGTAGTGAGTCACTTTGTATTTAAACATATTTATTTTTTTTAGAAGTTGAAATACAACTGTTTCAGAATAATCCTTGGAAACAGCTTTATCAGCTTCCTACACGTTAATAGTGTCCATGGCATCTAAATGTATACTGATTTCTGATTGATATTTGATCAACTTGGGACTTGGATGTTTTAAAAAATAAGTATTTAGAGTAGAGCCGGGGTCATTTCACATCAATCATATTGAAAAATATAAAATGGCGTAATGGCGCCATTTTAAATACTTTTCTTAGAACAGCGTTGACTTGTAATAAAAAAAATAGCTTAAGTATTTCATGCCCGACCTAAAGAGGTTTTTCTTCTCGTGTCAGGCTGTTTCGGTAGGAAATTGTGAATCTTAATGAATGTTAATAATATTTTGTAACTTTATTCTGGATACAAAATTCAGTTCTACTAGTCATTTTCAGTTTTGACAATTTGTAATTTTGATTTTCATAAAATATGTTTTAGATTTCATAAAAAAGTAAAATTTTAAGTGTACTTATTTAGTTCGACATTTTAACCTAGATGTAGAGAACTTTGAGACTTATATTTACAATAAAACTTCAAATAAACATTTTTTAATTCATTGGTTAGGAAAAGGCTCAAAAACACACTGATTAATTTCTGCGCGAGGTGTCGCATCTTTATTTATACTCTTTTATCTTTTAATCACATGATAGCAAAAGTTACCAATTAGTGACATACAGAATATTAAAGATAACATTTATTTGTTTATTTATTTGACTTTAATGCCTTAAATCGGATTAGTCAAACGTAAAAATAAAACAAATAACGTAAGAAAATTACAATTAAAATAAGATCGGACTAAGTGACATAGAACATTATTATTGAAAAATTGTATTTATAGATATAGAAAACAACTCTACACTTTTTAATTTGCTGCTGGCTTGCTGGAAGTCGATTGTATAAGTTAAGACAGAATCAGTAAGGACTTTTGGTAGCTTGTTCTTATTTTGTTTGTAATGACGTCGTAGTATTTCTTAATTTTGAATATCCTAAATCTTAAATCCTAACCAGTTTACTCATAGGATTACCAGTTAGTTCCTTTACCTCGACACTTAAATAAAAAATTGGCCCAGCTCAAGTGAAAATTAAAAAATGACTCGAAATTTTTTTTCGAAATCGCTGTACGTTTTTTTGCGCGTGAGACACTCCTCGACTATTACACAGTAAGTAATAATTTAAGTTAGGTTTGTATACAAGAGTATATAGGTAATTATTGGGAATAATGTTGAATACGAAAACATTGTTATATAGATAAAGATTTATAATAATTTTGTTATACGTATAGATATTTTTTTATACGAACAGGATAATTATTAGTCGAACTCGTCCGCTATGCCACTTCATTCTATAATTATTTTAATTCTCTGATAGGAAATAACTATTGTAATCGTGAAAAAAATCACCTCGGAGACTTTCTTGTATCATTTCATTACACATTGCAAGTTCTCTGGAAAAAAAATGTAGCTGTTTACTTAGAGATTTCCTTTACTCGGAACTTCTCTGACAATTCCAAATTTATAGGGCTATTTTTTTACAAACCCACATTGCCGCACCATAGTTAGGTTAACTAAAGCTCCTAGTTTCTCTATATCCAAGATAAAGTAAATAAAAATTAAAAATATTTTAAAGCCACTGTTCTCCTAATCTTCCGCAGTTTTAGAACGCTGCTTCTTAAAGTAAGGCAACATATAATTAGAAGATTTGAAACAGATGAACAACAACACAACAATACATTAAAATACATGCAGTAGTGAAGCTAAGAAAAGCTGGGTATCTAATGATAAATTTCTTCTATGCTAAAGTATTTTTTCACAAATTAATTTCTTTAGTGTTAAAGTTTATTGTAGTTCCACGAACTATGATTGGTTTTGAAGCCACGCATACGGTTACGTGACCCTGTAATAATTTTGCTGTAGACTATTGTACTATTCTACTATAAGAATTCCAGGTCAATGAAAGTAGGATAGTCTAATACTCGTACTACGTGGAGTAGTCGATCACGGTTGTCATATCCAATTAAAACTTTTGTTACTGGTGTAATCTGATCTGAAGCGTTGGATATTTAGCTTGTATTTTGCAACAAAAGTAATTTTTTTATACTGCTTAGAAACTAACATTGGAAAAACATTACTATTCTTTGTATGATAAATTTGTTGCATCATGCTTAAACATATCCACCATAATATAAATTCGTAATAACATTAGAGTGCCTAGCTAGGCTTGGCATCGTCGTATCGTACGATCGATCTTATACTGTGAGGTAATCTTGGCAGTGCTAAATATGTAAATAATGAACTTTCTTTTTACTCTCACTATAAAGAGCCCTTGGAGTAAGAATTAAAGTAGATATTGCAAATTCATAAATCACGTTGGAGGTATGCGTCAACATAAACGATACGATAAAACAAGAGGTGGGGATGGCCCATGTCCAAGCATGTGTCCCTTGAACAGAATGACGGCCTGTTAAAATATTTGATGTTGCGAAAATGAAGTAATGGGTCATGGTTTATTATCCGTGACAAAAGGAAGGATTCTTACCTATTCCTTAATGAGGCAAATAGTTATTTTTACCGTTTTTGGCATTATTTTCAGTGTCTTTGCAAATGTGTGAGGATTTTATTACTGCCAATAATAAGATTTGTCAGATAGTAAACTTTTAATATTTTTTTAATTAAAATGGGAAATTATACTAAGATTCAGAAATCAGATCGAAAATCACGAAGTCGCATCCGAAATAAATAAATTGTTTTTCACTTCTTGAATTACTTACCTACAAATTTTAAAGAAATAATCGTTTCTAAGGAAACGCCACTCGTTATTAGCAGTGGATTTCTTTTCAAAATAATGACGAATGCCGAATTACTGAATATTATTTTATTGTACCTGTAAATCTGGTGCCAGAATTTTGTGTTGTGCTCACGTATTTTTATATTTTATTTTACCTTCTCCTTTTCTTACCTTTAGGCTTGATGATATTCAAGACAATTCTATACTTCGAAGAGGTATTCCGGTAGCCCATTCAATCTATGGTATACCTAGCACGATAAATGCCGCTAACTATGCTTCGTTTATAGCCTTAGAACGAGTCCAAACATTGGAACATCCAGAGGTAGGTTTAAAAACAGTTTTTAATTGTGAATTATGTAAAAAATAACCAAAGGTTGACTCTTCAATTTTTACCAGTTTATATTCAACAGTCAGTTCTCTCCGAAAAATGTTAAACGAAATTCTCCAAGATTGAAGCACATGTCATAGCAAAATGAAGTAGAGATGACTTGTTATTTTTCAAACTTTGATACACTAATCCGTTTTATTGTTCTTATAATTTCTTATTTGCTAATGCTTCTAAAATTCGAAATGTTAAAATTAAAAAGCGGTGGCGTGACCAGGCCACACTAAAAAGTAAAAAAATCTTATTTTTATACCTTCTTGAAAATTAAATTTTTTGATGTCGGTATAAAACTAATATCTACCTAATTAATAAGTACATCATGAAACAGACATTATTATGCTGAGTGCCTCAAGCAATGTCTATTTAAATTTTTTATTCGTTTGAAGCCGACTTCAAAAAATAAATTTTCAAGATGGATTAAAATGTTATTTTTTACTTCCTAGTATTTATAGTGCTTCTTAGTTTTATCCGGGCTATCAAACTGCTGTGCAATTCAAGTACAATTTCTTAAAAAATTAACTTTATTTTCACCATAACTTGTGATAAAATGGTTTATTTCCAAACAGATTTTTACATTGTGTAGACGCATTTTTGACGGGAGAATTTGCAAATTTGAAAGAATTTTTTTTTAAGCGATTTAATTCATTAAATGGATAATTAGGAAAAAAACTAATATTTAAATTTTTTTATCTGATTTCTGTTTTGAGAATTAATTCTTTTCCTAAACTTATACATTTTCACCCTCTACATTAAACACTCTGCGAAGACTAAATTTTTAATTGTTTTTGGTTGGAAAAAAAGTATTTAAATTTTGGCTTTCTAAATGTGAATTTAACTTCAGGGGCGTACTAATTTACTTTGTCAGATTCAATCATATCTTTTTTTATTTTTTTAAATTAGTGTCAACTTTCGGAACTATGTAATACATATTTATCTTTTTTTTATCATTTTTGTGATAAATGTTTTCGAAGCTTGAGATGGTTTTGTAGCTTTATGCAAATACTAACGATGGCGGAGTAATTTTGTCTCATTAAACTGAATTATGTTAACATATAATATTCTTATAAATTAAAGTCTGTATTACGTATGGATTGTCTGTATCAGTAGATAATTTGTATATGGGGTGTCCAAAAAATACAAAATATAATTTTATATACAGGTTACTAAATGGTTTTCCTTATATATAGGGTGGTTTAAATCGGACGCTCACGATTGGGATCTCAGGAACTCTGTATGACCTTAAAAGAGCATTACAAATTTTACTCATAGAGAAACTTTGAAAGATTTTATTAGTTTATAAGATTTTTCAAAAAATCGGTAAATTTCCTTTACTCGGAACTTCCCTCGTTAAGAATATTATCGTTTATTAGGAATAGTGAAGTATGACTTGATTTAGTTCCGTACGTATTCATTCAGTAACACATTAATTGCGTTTTCCTTCATTTTTGTAGTCAAAAGGAGAAATTCAGGAAGGAAATTCCTTTACAGATTATTTTGGGTTATCTCTAAAATTTTTAAATATGCGCAAAATTTTCAATTACCAAAAAGAAGCCTATTGCATGGTCAAATAAAAATCAGGGTTGTCTAGTAAAATTAAAAACTGTTTTTTGCACGCTTTTTCGTAACATCTTATATACTCAAGAACTTTCGTACAAATCAAATTTTTAACCTTATTAAGGAAAAAAAATAAGAAAAGATCCGTTTTTAAGGAAACCCCTAATACTAAATTAAACATCTGGGGCATCAACTTTTTGTTATGATTTATAATGATAAAAAGAATGTTTTAAAGTTTTATTACGTTTTGAGCTTTTCAAAATATTTTTATCTTTTGCTGACAGTATTTATACAAAATGTACGTACATTCAATTTTTTTTGCGATGTACAATTTTCGAAAGTTGTCCTTAAAATTGGGGCACATCTAACGTAACTTAGCTCACTTTTCTCTAAGTTTTACCATTTTGTATATTAGTACATACATGAAAAATAAATATGGCAAAATATTTAAATATTTAACTTACGGGTCAAAATTTTTTATTTGCAATAGTTTTTGAGTTTTGTAAATTAAATTACATCAAGGATTTGTATAATTTGTATACACATTTATGACATTTTAACATCGACTTTATGCCAAAGTCTTAAAGTTCAGATCGATTTTGAGATTTAGTAATGGCCCTATTTACAAACTTAGAAAACACTGAATTTTTAATTATATATGGAGAATGTAATCGGAATTCACGATTGGCTCTCAGAGTTTATTCCGAAAGGTTTCCACAGAGACGTCCAGATGGCAAAACTTTTAAAGCAGCAATACGGAATTTGAAATTATATGTTTCTTTTACTAGACCCAAAAGAGAAAGAATCAGGCCCGTAAGAAATCAAGGCAAAATTCAAAATATTCTTAATAGGGTAAACGAAAATCCTCATTCATCGGTGAGCCCTATGAGTGAAACGACAAATAATGTATCTTTAAATTCAATCAAAAGAATATTAAAACACAACAAGAACCATGACCATAAGATGAAGATTATTAACGATGTCTTAATTTTATTGCGCAAATGTCTGTTCTTAAAGAAACGGAGTGGTTTGTTTGATTTAAAATTTTTTGGCACCTGTCGATTTCCCGGCTTCTAAAGAGACAGCTTCCACTCCAGCTATTATTTCTTCCTTAGTACGGATTTTTCATTTTCTGAGAGATTGTAGAATATATATTTCGCACCAGAACAAAACCTAAGTGCCACCTAACAAAGGGCCCTAACAAACCGTCGAAAAAAAAAAGGCATCACAATACTTCCAGCAGATAAAAGAAACGCAACTCTGGTCATGCAAACTTAAGGCTACATACAAAAATGCAGAATATCCTGAGAGACAATTGTTATAAGCCTGTTCAAAAAGACCTAACTACGTACCTGGAAAAAACTACTAAAACCAACAGACTCCAAAATTCAACAAAAAATCATACCACGGGAAAAGGCGAGCAGATATCCGAAACTCTATGGTTACCAAAAATACACAAACTAGGGGCGCCCATCAGACCTATTGTTAGTACTGTTAGTTCGCCGCTACAAAAACTGGAAAAATATCTTGCTGAAATTATGCAACCAGCTGTCGAAAAAGCTGATTCATCTGTGAAAAACTTGGAGCTTTTCACTCGTATTATACGAGACATCGTTCTTGAAAAAGACGATATCGTAACAAGCCTAGATGTCAAATCGTTGTATCCCAGTATTCCCATTGACGAAGCATTGGACAGGATTGCTATGAATGAGGATTCCCACGCATATATATATATATATATATATATATATATATATATATATATATATATGCGCGTGTATGCTGCAGTGCGGAGTTTTGTTTGGTCTGAGCTGCTGCTTCGAATTGTGCATCCTTTCCCCTTTTACAAAAACCCTAATCTTGATCTGATATATATATATATATATATATATATATATATATATATATATATATATATATATATATATATACAGTACCAATCGGAATCAAAAATACCATCAGAAGAATTAGAGGTAAGCGAAACTAAATATGCTAGTGGTTTAAAAAGATTCTGCCATGTCTGGAACAATATAACTCAAGATAGGTTTATACTAGATACTATAAGAGATTATCGTATTCCTTTTAATAAAAAAAAAACCGTCAATTTACAATTTTAGATAAAAAATTTAAACTGTCAGAGTTAGGGGCATACGAGAGCGAAATTCAGAACTATTAAAGATTGGGGCAATTCGAGAATGTAAACCCGTTTTTGGCCAATATATTTCACCATATTTTCTTGTACCCAAACCTGGGAAAAAAGTTAGATTTGTACTAAATCTTAAACTTTTAAATTCCTATATCTCAATCCTAATCCAAAGTGTAATCTAATCCCTATTTATACGGGTCATCGAAAATACTTACGGTTTATCTATCTTGAAAAAATATTTGAATTTAATTGTTTGCCATTGGGCCTATGCACTCCACCATTTGTCTTTACAAAAATTTGACATCTAGGCTTGTTACGATATCGTCTTTTTCAAGAACGATGTCTCGTATAATACGAGTGAAATGCTCCGAGTTTTTCACAGATGAATCAGCTTTTTCGACAGCTGGTTGCATAATTTCAGCAAGATATTTTTCCAGTTTTTGTAGCGGCGAACTAACAGCACTAACAATAGGTCTGATGGGCGCCCCTAGTTTGTGTATTTTTGGTAACCATAGAGTTTAGCATATCTGCTCGACTTTTCCCGTGGTATGATTTTTTGTTGAATTTTGGGGTCTATTGGTTTTAGTAGTTTTTTCCAGGTACGTAGTTGGGTCTTTTTGAACAGGCTTATAACAATTGTCTCGCAGGATATTCTGCATTTTTGTATGTAGCCTTAGGTATGCATGACCAGCGTTGCGTTTCTTTTATCTGCTGGAAGTATTGTGATGCCTTTATTTTTTCGACGGTTTGTTAGGGCCCTTTGTTAGATGGCACTTAGGTTTTGTTCTGGTGCGAAATATATATTCTACAATCTCTCAGAAAATGAAAAATCCGTACTAAGGAAGAAATAATAGCTGGACTGGAAGCTGTCTCTTTTGAAGGCGAGAAATCGACAAGAGGTGCCAAAAAATTTTAAATCAAACAAACCACTCTGTTGTTTCTTTAAGAACAGACATTTGAGCAATAAAATTAAGACATCGTTAATAATCTTCATCTTATGGTCATGGTTCTTGTTGTGTTTTAATATTCTTTTGATTGAATTTAAAGATACATTATTTGTCGTTTCACTCATAGGGCTCACCGATGAATGAGGATTTTCGTTTACCCTATTAAGAATATTTTGAATTTTGTCTTGATTTCTTAAGGGGTGATTCTTTCTCTTTTGGGTCTAGTAAAAGAACCATATAATTTCAAACTCCGTATTGTTGCTTTAAAAGTTTTGCCATCTGGACGTCTCTGTGGAAACGTTTCGGAATAAATTCTGAGAGCCAATCGTAAATTCCGATTACATTCTCCATATATAATTGAAAATTCAGTGTTTTCTAGGTTTGTAAATAGGGCCATTGCTAAATCTCAAAATCGATCTGAACTTTAAGACTTTGGCATAAAGTCGATGTTAAAATGTCATAAATGTGTATACAAATTATACAAAGCCTTGATGTAATTTAATTTACAAAACTCAAAAACTATTGCAAATAAAAAATTTTGACCCGTAAGTTAAATATTTAAATATTTTGGCATATTTATTTTTCATGTATGTACTAATATACAAAATGATATAACTTAGAGAAAAGTGAGCTAAGTTACGTTAGATGTGCCCCAATTTTAAGGACAGTTTTCGAAAATTGTACATCGCAAAAAAAATTGAATGTACGTACATTTTGTATAAATACTATCAGCAAAAGATAAAAATATTTTGAAAAGCTCAAAACGTAATAAAACTTTAAAACATTATTCTAGCAAACATTTTTTTTATCATTATAAATCATAACAAAAAGTTGATGCCCCATTTGTTTAATTTAGTATTAGGAGTTTTCTTAAAAACGGATCTTTTCTTATTTTTTTTTCCTTAATGAGGTTAAAAATTTGATTTGTACGAAAGTTCTTGAGTATATAAGATGTTACGAAAAAGCGTGCAAAAAATAGTTTTTAATTTTACTAGACAACCCTGATTTTTATTTGACCATGAAATAGGCTTCTTTTTGGTAATTGAAAATTTTGCTCATATTTAAAAACTTTAGAGATAACCCAAAATAATCTGTAAAGGAATTTCCTTCCTGAATTTCTTCTTTTGTCTACAAAAATGAAGGAAAACGCAATTAATGTGTTACTAAATGAATATGTACGGAACTAAATCAAGTCATACTTCACTATTCCTAATAAACGATAATATTCTTAACGAGGGAAGTTCCGAGTAAAGGAAATTTACCGATTTTTTGAAAAATCTTATAAACTAATAAAATCTTTCAAAGTTTATGAGTAAAATTTGTAATGCTTTTTTAAGGTCATAAAGAGTTCTTGAGATCCCAATCGTGAGCGTCCGATTTAAACCACCCTATATATAAGGAAAACCATTTAGTAACCTGTATATAAAATTATATTTTGTATTTTTTGGACACCCCATATACAAATTATCTACTGATACAGACAATCCATACGTAATACAGACTTTAATTTATAAGAATATTATATGTTAACATAATTCAGTTTAATGAGACAAAATTACTCCGCCATCGTTAGTATTTGCATAAAGCTACAAAACCATCTCAAGCTTCGAAAACATTTATCACAAAAATGATAAAAAAAGAAAAATATGTATTACATAGTTCCGAAAGTTGACACTAATTTAAAAAAATAAAAAAAGATATGATTGAATCTGACAAAGTAAATTAGTACGCCCCTGAAGTTAAATTGACATTTAGAAAGCCAAAATTTAAATAGGTTTTTTCCAACCAAAAACCATTAAAAATTTAGTCTTCGCAGAGTGTTTAATGTAAAATAAACCCGTTATACAAAAGCTCAGGTTACAAGGTAATATTTCGGTAAATTATTTAGACTTCTTTTTTGTGGCTAATACATACTCTGAATGTTTAAAGAATATACAAGTATCGGTGTCCCTTTTAAAAAGTTTAGGGTTCATTATTAATTACGATAAACCCTGTTAACCGTTTCATTACCCCAAGAAAAGATTGAGAAAAATTGCTATACGATAAAATAATTTCTTAAAAAGAAAAAGTCCAAATTACTAGTTTTGCCAGACCTTCAATTTGCCATATATATTTATATATATATATATATATATATATATATATATATATATATATATATATATATATATATATATATATATATATATATATGTGCCCAAAATGTAGCATGCAACACTAAAGCCAAATCGACCTTGTTGCTCCCGCTCAAATACTAAATGTTTATTTTCCTGATGCCAGTATCTGGTATTTGAATAGAGACAGTCTCTATTTGGACGCGAGAAAGAAAGCTTCGAAAATGCCAAATGTGATTTTGGCGAAACGTCAGCAAAACTGTTCTTTTCAGAACGACAGCAGTGAACGGATGTACACCCGGAATGAAAACACATTGTTTTTTTCCATCCGTGAAGGACTAAAAATCATATATATATATATATATGTTGATTTTTAGTCCTTCACGGATGGAAAAATACAATGTGTTTTCATTCCGGGTGTACATCCGTTCACTGCTGTCGTTCTGAAAAGAACAGTTTTGCTGACGTTTCGCCAAAATCACATTTGGCATTTTCGAAGCTTTCTTTCTCGCGTCCAAATAGAGACTGTCTCTATTCAAATACCAGATACTGGCATCAGGAAAATAAACATTTAGTATTTGAGCGGGAGCAACAAGGTCGATTTGGCTTTAGTGTTGCATGCTACATTTTGGGCACATAATTACTTTATCGAATATATATGCAGGACTTCGACCTCCTTCATATATTTTCAGGGGTTCGTTAGCTAGAAATATTGCAGGAGGTACTGCGGAGTTGTTGGATAACGTTCCTCTGGCGCATTTAGATAATATCTTCTTTCGCAAGATGGCGCACCTGCACATAATTCTAATTTAGTACGCCCGTTTTTGGAAAATCAATTTCCTCAAAAGTGGATTGCCACTAATGGACCAATAAGGTGGCCAGCGCGGTCTCCCGATCTTTCGGTGCTGGATTTTTTCGTATGGGGCTATATACAAGATAAGGTCTATAAAACCCGCCACCGATCAATGGAAGAACTGCGCGAAGCTACCGAAACGGCATTTCGAGATTTACAAGGGTACAATCATATTATTGAATGCTTTTAATCGATTTTCAAAACGGACTGAATTATGGGTTAGAGAAAACGGAAATCATTTTCAACAGTTCTTGTAAATAATAAATAAGAAGTACACTAAACCATTAAGTATTTGATTTGCTAAAGCTATTAAAGCTATATTTTAAAACGTTTATGTTGAAGTGTTAAATTGTTGAGTTATTATGCTAAAATTGTTCAATTTAAATTGTCGAAATGTTATGTCGAAATTGTTAAATTTAAATGGTTGAAATGTTGAATTGAATTGTTATATACTTGTTACTTGTTTTTAATGTTTTCTTAAAATTGTTATTGATGTTTGGTAATATATTTATATTACTAGTAATATATATTGTTATTGATGTTTGGTAATATATTTATATTACTTAAAAATTTAGTATAAAATCTTAATTGAAACTCCAATTTAAGGTATATATCTAAGTAGATCTAGGTAGTGGAATAGATACAGCAAATGTTTTTCATGCCTATCTGGGATATTTTAGAAAAAAATATTTAAAAATGTAATTTTATATTTTATATTTATATATATATATATATATATATATATATATATATATATATATATATATATATATATGGGTTCAAAGCACAGTTAACTACTTGTTGGCCCCAAAATTTCTGTAAAATCATCCTGTATGGGCTGTACAAATGTATAGGCTTCTTAGAGTCCGATTCGCTTTCGCTTGTAAATAAGGGTTAATTATAGCGACCCATACTTTAAATAATTTTTAAATATTATTCTTAATATACAAAAAATGTTCCTCTTATTTAACACGTTCGCAGCTTAATAGTGGTGAGAAAAATCAACTTGTCATTATAGGCTTTTCAGTTCATTATTTAGTCTACAGTAACGAGAAAGACCTATCTGTGACATTCGAAACATATATGATTCATGTGACAAGTGCACCAGGGTATTTTTAAATTATCATATATTAACACCAGACCTAATCTAACCTAACAGGGGCGATAAAAGCCTATCTGCGTAAAACATACCTAACTCAGCATAATTCGTTACATCTAGTTTATTCGAACACAGTATTAGGGGCGAGAAAGGCCCCTTTTAATATTATCAGCTAGTACAGGGTGTCCAAATTTCGATGCTTTACGGGGTATCTCGGCTATTTGAAAAGATAGAGACTTACGGTTTTCGCAACACTGCTCGATTTTTGTGAAACCAAAGATGCCGCAAACAAAAATTTCCCAGCCCGCTTCGTTTCTAAGATACAGGGTGATTTTGAAAATACTGCATTTTGGGACCCCCCTCGTAGTTTGCTTACCGTTTGAGATATCAAAAAGGTAAAAACTGCTTATTACGCAGTTTTTTACGTATAATCCAGTGGGTAGTCAGTTATCACCTACCATTTTTGAGTAACCAATGTTATGTTTTTTTGAAATGGGACACTCTGTATATTGGTTGACAGTTCGATAGGGTTTTTTTAGCTTTTCAAATATGTAATTTGTGGTATTTATCTGAATACTTTAGCCTAAAATTTACATTTTTAAATATTTTTTTCTAAAATATCCCAGATAGCCATGAAAAACATTTGCTGTATCTATTCCACTACCTAGATCTACTTAGATATATACCTTAAATTGGAGATTCAATTAAGATTTTATACTAAATTTTTAAGTAATATAAATATATTACCAAACATCGATAACAATTTTAAGAAAACATCAAAAACAAGTAACAAGTATATAACAATTGAATTCAACATTTCAACCATTTAAATTTAACAATTTCGACATAACATTTCAACAATTTAAATTGAACAATTTTAACATAATAACTCAACAATTTAACAGTTCAACATAAAAGTTTTAAAATATAGCTTTAATAGCTTTAGCAAATCAAATACTTAATGGTTTAGTGTACTTCTTATTTATTATTTACAAGAATTGCTGAAAATGATTTCCGTTTTCTCTAACCCATAATTCAGTCAGTTTTGAAATTCGATTAAAAGCGTTCAATAATATGATTGTACCCTTGTAAATCTCGAAATATCGTATCGGTAGCTTCGCGCAGTTCTTCCATTGTTCGATGGCGGGTTTTATAGGCCTGATCTTGTATATAGCCCTATACGAAAAAATCCAGCACCGAAAGATCGGGAGACCGCGCTGGCCACCTTATTGGTCCATTAGTGGCTATCCACTTTTGAGGAAACTGATTTTCCAAAAACGAGCGTACTAAATTAGAATTATGTGCAGGTGCGCCATCTTGCGAAAGAAGATTTAGAAGTACACTAAACCATTAAGTATTTGATTTGCTAAAGCTATTAAGGCTATATTTTAAAACGTTTATGTTGAAGTGTTAAATTGTTGAGTTATTATGTTAAAATTGTTCAATTTAAATTGTTGAAATGTTATGTCGAAATTGTTAAATTTAAATGGTTGAAATGTTGAATTCAATTGTTATATACTTGTTACTTGTTTTTGATGTTTTCTTAAAATTGTTTTGATGTGTGGTAATATATTTATATTACTTAAAAATTTAGTATAAAATCTTAATTGAAACTCCAATTTAAGGTTTATATCTAAGTAGATCTAGGTAGTGGAATAGATACAGCAAATGTTTTTCATGGCTATCTGGGATATTTTAGAAAAAAATATATAAAAATGTAAATTTTAGGCTAAAGTATTCAGATAAATACCACAAATTACATATTTGAAAAGCTAAAAAAACCCTATCGAACTGTCAACCAATATACAGAGTATCCCATTTCAAAAAACATAACATTGGTTACTCAAAAATGGTAGGTGATAACTGACTACCCACTGGATTATACGTAAAAAACTGCGTAATAAGCAGTTTTAACCTTTTTGATATCTCAAACGGTAAGCAAACTACGAGGGGGGTCCCAAAATGCAGTATTTTCAAAATCACCCTGTATCTTAGAAACGAAGCGGGCTGGGAAATTTTTGTTTGCGGCATCTTTGGTTTCACAAAAATCGAGCAGTGTTGCGAAAACCGTAAGTCTCTATCTTTTCAAATAGCCGAGATACCCCGTAAAGCATCGAAATTTGGACACCCTGTACTAGCTGATAATATTAAAAGGGGCCTTTCTCGCCCCTAATACTGTGTTCGAATAAACTAGATGTAACGAATTATGTTGCGTTAGGTATGTTTTACGCAGATAGGCTTTTATCGCCCCTGTCAGGTTAGATGAAGTCTGGTGTTTGATAGTTTAAAAATACCCTGGTGCACTTGTAAAATGAATCATATATGTTTCGAATGTCACAGATAGGCCTTTCTCGTTACTGTAGACTAAATAATGAACTGAAAAGCCTATAATGACAAGTTGATTTTTCTCACCCCTATTAAGCTGCGAACGTGCTAAATAGGAGGAAAATTTTTTGTATATTGAGAATAATATTTAAAAATTATTTAAACTATGGGTCGCTATAATTAAGAACCCTTATTTACAGGCGAAAGCGAATCGGACTCTCCTATAAAACCAAAAGGACGAAGAATCGTGGAATTAGAATCGTCAGACTGTGAGAAGCCTATACATTTTGTACAGCCCATACAGGATGATTTTACAGAAATTTTGGGGCCGGACCCACCAGTGAAAATTTATTATTAGGCCAACAAGTAGTTAACTGTTGGTCTAGTTATTTACAAGTGTTACAGTCCGATGAGAAGTCAGAAATTAAGTCAAAGCGGGCGATTCCGGATAACTGCGCAGCCTTGAACGCTTCCGCTTTGAACCCATATATATATATATATATATATATATATATATATATATATATATATATATATATATATATATATATATATATATATATATATATATATATATATATATATATATATATATATATATATATATATATATATATATATATATATATATATTTATATATATATATATTTATATATATATATATACATGTTGATTTTTACTCCTTCACGGATGGAAAAATACAATGTGTTTTCATTCCGGGTGTACATCTCTGAAAGTCTCTATTCGGACGCGAGAAAGAAAGCATCGAAAATGCCAAATGTGATTTTGGCGAAACGTCAGCAAAATATATATATATATATATATATATATATATATATATATATATATATATATATATATATATATATATATATATATATATATATATATATATATATATATATATATATATATATATATATATATATATATATATATATATATATATATATATATATATATATATATATATATATATATATATATATATATATATATATATATATATATATATATATATATATATATATATATATATATATATATATATATATATATATATATATATATATATATATATATATATATATATATATATATTTAATATATATATATATATATATATATATATATATATATATATATATATATATATATATATATATATATATATATATATATATATATATATATATATATATATATATATATATATATATAATATATATATATATATATATATATATATATATATATATATATATATATATATATATATATATATATATATATATATATATATATATATATATATATATATATATATATATATATATATATATATATATATATATATATATATATATATATATATATATATATATATATATATATATAATATATATGGCAAATTGAAGGTCTGGCAAAACTACTAATTTGGACTTACAATGCATTCCTTGAAATGTTGAAATTGCTACATCCGATACCGTGTGACCGAAGGTCATTGCCTACACGTGGCTATAAACGGATATAACAACTCCCCCTTTTGGTCAAAAGTTAACACCCTGTGTAAACTTTTGTAAGATCATTATATTTCGTCTTCGTCTTCTTCTTCTTGGGTTTGAGGGTGGATGGCTGGCCGTCTTCTCGCAAGGATGCTGCTGAGGCTGAGTTTGACTGTCTTTCGCTGTTGTGGTCTAGGCGGAGGTGGTGAACCATCATCCAATGGAGCCATGGTGATGCTGGGTAGTCTTTTACGGCGACACTTACACATTATGTACAAGACGAGCAGACTGACTAGAAGAACTGTCGTGACGATCGTGAACCATGACAGATGTTTATAAACAAAAGGTTGGTTGATTAATTTGTCTAGTTCTTCGGAGTATTGGTCCAATTTGTCCTGGGCAATATTGAGATCTTCTACGTCTGTCTTGTTCAGTTTTAGAGGTTTAAGGTCTGGAATGTGAAGCTTCGATGAAATATGTTGGCAGAACTTGTATGGGATTATCACTGGGTGGCTTTTATAAGTAACATTTTGATACTTACCAATGAGTGCTTTGGCGTGAACTCTTGTGCTTCCTATAAAGGCATTACAATATGGCTGAAGTCTAAGAAGGGAATTGACATTGATCATACTTGTCCTGACCTCTTTTCCTTCACACTTTGTTGTAACTGGTAGTGGATCTGACACTGTAATCAACCAGAAGTTTTGATCGATATCTTTAACGTTGTATCCTTTTGCAAGAAGAAGAGATACCTGGCACGTCTTTGGTAAATGGTTTGGTCCTCTAAGTAGCTGAGCTTCGCAAATCGCTTCACTGTCTATCGGGTAGGGTAGAACATCTGAGCGGATCTTTTGGCCTCGTCCTAGTGATTTGCAGCTTCCCAGGTTTTGAAATGAAATATATAACATTGAATCATCGTCCCGCGCAATATATTTTTGTGTTGTAGGGATTATATGACGAAATTCTGTTCGATTATCTAATACGGGTATTGGATAGAGATTATACAAAGTATAGCTTTCAGGGTTTACTAAAGGTATTTTTAGATTAAACACTACTTTAGTATCAGATTGATATGCTTCAAGCTCGATTATCTCAACATACTGGGCAAGCGTTGAAGAGTATACAGGTAGAGGAAGATTATTTTTTCTGAGAGATTGTGAAATTTCTTGAAGGGAACTAATCAGATCTCCCGGGGTTCTTATTGAACTGTGCAAGATATTTAGCCTAGCGAATGATATCGCGTTCAGAGCGTCGTTAAGAAAATTTTCTATAAAAGAATAACTCTCCATTAATGATTCACATAAATCTAGAGTTCTTATCTGGGCATGGTAAAATACGAGGTCATCGGAAATGTCCATTATCGATTTGTGGATTTCGTTTATGTCCCGGTTAAATGTTTCTTCGTCTATTTGAAGTTTTTGTATTGACGCGTTAAAGGTTTTTATTACTGAGGTAGTAACCGATATCTGATTTTTGAGGAGATTTTCGATATGTCTTTCGTCTTGAGAGACTATATCAATGCATTCATTGAAGTACTCACCGTCGGAAGTGCAGACAGTGCCTATACCGTTGAATATTCCGCGCTTCTCCCTGTAACTGTATTTTTTCGTATCCGCAATTATTTCTTTGTATTTTAAATTGACAGTGTCGGATATTTGATTGAGCAGGCTGATATGAGTTTGTATTTCGGATTTGAAAGATAACATTCTGGGCGAGTCAACGTCTACAAAGGCATATAACAATCCTTCTAGGATCTTATCATTATTCGCGATAGCTTCCTTTATGTAAGAAAGATCTTTATACACGAGGAGTGTCCATTTGTCGTTTGACACTTTTACAGAACCTTCTTCGTGGAAGAATATTCCGAGTGTGTTGTTGATAGGTGTAATCGAAAATTGGGTCAGGCCTACCGAGAAGAGCCCGAGGAATCTGTAAAGAAGAAGAATACTTATTCAAAATAGGGTTTTGGCCTATCGAAGTTGACTTTAGTTGATTGGTTTGTTCGAGGATTAAGAAGGATAGCGGAATTTTGAAAAACTTCTGTAATTTCAAAAGGGCCATTAAATTTGTTTTCGGCTTTAGATTTTATTTGTGACTCTTTAACATACACTTTATTTCCGACTTTGTATTCAGGGATACTAGTTACGTGTTCGTCAAACCTGACTTTTGCTTTTTCTTTTTGTCGTTCTGTTTTTGCCCTAGCGATTTTGTAAAAATATTCCATACGGTTATTAAGGTCTCTTACGTATTTTGATATTAATTTTTCCTGGTTGTATAAAGTTTCGGGTGGTCTACTTGACGTGTGACCAAAAATAAGTTCAAACGGTGTAAACCCATGAGTTTTATTTTTCGTATTGTTGTAGCAGATCACCGCGTAGGGTAAAACATTAAAGGGATGTTCTTTTGGGTTTTCGGCTATATTTGCTCTAATCATTTTTGATAAGGTTGCATGGAACCTTTCAATGGACCCGTTAGACTGGGGGTGATTGACACTAGAGAAAGTTAATTTTATGTTAAATAGTTCACAAAGATCTTTGAATAATGAGTTGTCAAATTCGCGCCCATAGTCACAATGTATTCTTAGGGGCGTACCGAAGTGTTGGAAAAATATTAATAAGGTATTTACAATTGTCGACGCTTTTTTGTCTTCGACTGCGTAAGCCTGTGTGAATTTTGTAAGTTCGTCTCGAATCGTAAGTGCGTAATATCTGGTTGGATATTCGAAGATGTCAATGTTTATCCTTTCAAATGGGGTTTTCGGAGTTTCCGTTATGACGAGAGGCGTACTTAGGTTTTTTCGGCATATTTTTACCTTTTGGCATATTTTAATTTTTATTTCTTTGTCGGCGAAAATGAATGAGAAAATTTCGAGGATAGGCAGTGCTAGGTTATTTTCCACGTAATACGTTTTGGAAGGGTCGAATTCATTTTGGGCCTTAAATAGGACATAGAACAAGTGTTGGGCTACAATTTCCGGATCAAATGGTATTGGGATAATAAAGTATTTTCTATCTTTCACGGTTTTGCTAGAGACAATGTTAACGCTCATGTTTTCAAAATGAACGCTTTCTTCGAAGATATCTTCGATTATTTTGTAATGCATTTCTTCTAGTTTATTTTGCCAGAAAAAGGTAATAATTAGTTTATGTGGTTTATCTAAAAGCTGTGAATTTGAAAATTCGACTTTGGAATAGTCAATTATTGATTGGGTTTGGTATAGGTCTACAAACTTGTTGTATTCCTGTGTAATGTACTCGTCGTCTATCTCGACGTCATTGGACTCTGGCTGGTTTTGATTTTCGTTTTCGCTATTATTTTCGTTGGCTGCAAAAATGGGGAATTTTGATCGGAAATTTGCGCATTCTTGAAATAATTAATTTTTATTCGCGATAGAGCATCTGCATTTTTGTTTATTTTTCCCGGTTTATGTTCTATTTTATAGTTGTATTCTTCTAATTTTAGACGCCATCGCGCAAGTCCGCTTCCGGGATCTTTAATTGAAAACAACCATGTTAACGGCCTGTGGTCTGTAATAAGCGTAAACTTTCGTCCAAAAAGATAAGGGCGGAAATGCTTTACTGCCCACCAATCTAGTCGCTCCTTTCGATGATGGACTATTTAGTTTCTGCACTACAGAGTGTTCTGGATGCAAAGGCTATTGGGAGATCTTTTCCGACTGGTCCCTGGGACAGCACAGCGCCTATTGCAAATGCGCTTGCGTCTGTGGTAAGGACGAAAGTTTCTTCAAAATTAGGATGGATTAGAATGGGGTCTGAAATTAGGGCTTTCTTTAATTCTTCAAATGCACTTTTACATTCTGAATCAAAGAAGAATGGGATGTCCTTTTTCAAGAGTTTAGTTAACGGCTTGGATACTTTTGCAAAGTTTGGAATGAATCGGCGGTAATAACCCGCTAATCCCAGAAGAGATTTAATATCCTTTGCGTTTTTTGGTTCTGGGAAATTTTGAATGCATTCCCTTTTGAAGGG